>VWZS01008706.1:890604-957537 GCA_013397075.1 Rhabdornis inornatus | reverse complement strand
GTGTCACCATCCCTGTGTGTCACCACCCCTCTGTGATTGTCACCACCCCTGTGTGAGTGTCACCACCCTGCGTGAGTGTCACCACCCCCCTGTGAGTGTCACCACCCCCGTGTGATTGTCACTATCCCTGTGTGTCACCACCCCTGTGTGTGTGTGTGTGGCTGTCACCACCCCTGTGTGTGTGTGTGTGGCTGTCACCACCCCTGTGTGTGTGTGTGTGGCTGTCACCACCCCTGTGTGTGTGTGTGTGGCTGTCACCACCCCTGTGTGTGTGTGTGTGGCTGTCACCACCCCTGTGTGTCTGTCACCAGCCCTGTGTGTCACCACCCCTCTGTGAATTGCTGAAAACTCAGGGGCCGTGTTTCAAATGAGGGCTGCTTTTTTGAATAAATTATTAGAAGCAGCAGAATTAACTTCTGAAAGGGCCTTTTTTGGATAACAATAGACTTTGGAGAGGAAGAGTCACACGAGTGACACGTGTGCCCCTGACAGAGAGAGGAGCTTTCTGGGGTCACCCAAACCCCCAGCAGCTGCTGAGCACCCCTGTGCTTGCTGATGTGAACACACTCCACCTGAAGATTGTCACTTCACTAATGACATGATTGCTAAGATTTTGGGTGGGGATTTGTCCTAACAGATGTTTTTCTTCACTTACTTTTTTTTTTAATTATTCCTGATGCTTTTACCTATCAAATTACAGACTTCTTCAAAGGAAGAGGAATAGGCAGTTGTCATAACAACAAAGCTCTTCATTACCACAGGAACCTTTGACAGCTTTATTTAAAACATTAAAAAAAATTAAAAGAAAAATCCAACCAATTATTTTTATCAGTCTGATTCATGTTCTTCTTAAACAGATTATAGTGTGTTCTCTAGCAGTTACACTGTGAAGAGAGTATGGCATGAATATTTATGGTAATGTAAACTTTGGGAAAAAAATTAAAAGTGAGTTTGTTGTCTTTATGAGCTTCCTGTGGCAATAGTTCACCTTGCCTTTTAATTAGAGGACATGATGTGAAATTTAAAGGTGGAATTTTTCTTTCTTTCTCACATATGTAAAGCAAAATGATCATAGCATGAAATAAAATACCGAGTTAGTTATCCATGTGCTCTAGAAAATTATGTCTTCCATTTTTCAAGCCAGAAGAAAGGATATTAGCATCTTGAAAGTAGAGGGGGAGTGATTTGTTTGTTAAGAAGTGGAGGCCCTTTGCAAAGTTTACAACCAACTCCTGTTTTTAATTCTTAGTTCCCTGAAGCTGAAAGAGAAGAGAACGAAAGATCAGCTGTTACTGGCCCATCTTACAGAAGAGGAAGGTTCAGGGAGGTGTTTCCATGGCCCCTCCACTCCCAGGAAATAGCCTGTTTAATTGGAAATGTGACTTGCTGGGGCAGGAGAAGCTGGGGACAGAGCACTGCCTGGCCACAGGAAACAGGAGCCAAAGACCCCTTGTGCTTTTTCACACAAAAGAGGCAAATAGATCCAACTTCTTCCTGTTTAACTTGCACACTCAAATTTGAAAGATGCTTTTCTGGATTTCACATTCTAATTCCTAGTCTGAAAGAAAGGCTTTCATCTGTTCAAGTCATTTATAGTATCCCTAGCAAAAGGATTTCTTTTTTTTACAGCAAAGTGAAGGATAATAGTGGAATTGCTAAACTCCTACCCTTAAAATAAGTCACATTTGTCCTCCACACATCCAGTGATGTTTCTTGCTGGGCGTAATCAACAACTTAATTCTCTCCCTAAGCCAAGGAAAGAAAGAATGTCTGCAGAGACCCATCATTCTGTCTTCTATCCATAAAGGAATATAACAAGCAGCCATTGCATTTATCTTAAGGAGACGAGAACTGTAAATTGCCTCATCTCACAGGCACTTCTCCTGCAGATGTCCACAATTCCTCCATCAGGAGCACAACCATGAAAAGCAGAGAAAACCCCAAATATATAAGGTCAGAGTTCCTCTCCCATAATAATAGATTACTTAACCTCAGATGTGTTGGCACCCTATTTTCTGCCAGTTTGGGGGCAGAGAGATTTTTATTTACCTTTAAAAACAGGCTGGCCACATGCAGCAGGACTTGTTTTCTCCCTGAGTGGAGGGGATGGGGTGCTGTGGGTATTATTTCCTTATTTCCTTCCTCCTCCATCTACCCACAGGCTGGGTTTGATGGCTTCCCTCCGAGGGGAAATACAGCCCTGGCTCTCCTGTTACACGAGCTGGTGTTGGGAGTTATTATTTAATTATGACAACTACACACATACAAGGCACTGCATTAGGAAACACACACACACCATCTGCTAGATCCCAGGATTTAGCTGTGGGCGTAGCAGAGCAGAGTCTTATGAGCATTAACTTCATTCCAGGAGACCATAAATGCAGGTCTCCTTGCACAGCACTGCCGAGGGAGGCATCCAGGGGAAGAGCATTCCTCCATGATATAGTCATTACTGCTCCAGCAAGATGTTAATTTTTACAATAAATAAGCTTAATCTTTTTCATGCAGATCGTTTTAGAAAATAAACAGGCCATTTTTATGAGCTACTTAGAGCCGGGGCTGGGATGGGATTTGTGGTAAGGTCCTGCACACACTACAAATTGTAAGCAATTTTGAATTCCTGGGGAACTACTGCATTCATTATTTCTTGGGGGTTTTTAAATAACTTATAAATGCAACATTTTTGCAGGTTTCAGAGCATTTAGAAAGCAGAATCATTGCCTGGTGCAACTCAATTCCTGATTACTAAAGGAAGAAGATGACTGTAATCCATGGGCTGAGCTTGTAGTTTTACCCCAGCATCTTTCTCTGATTTCTTCTGGAGAACCTGTATGGAAAATAGGGACTGAGGGAGCTGCTGTGGGAGACCCTGACCGCCTTGGAAGCATGAAATCCCTTGGGCTTCAGTGTGGTCTCCTCTGCTAGCCATGTTTGTAACTTCAGCAGAGGTTAGCAAACGGCAGGAAACTCAGTTCAGGTATCTTTAACCACAGAGCTCACTTTTAGAAAGAAAGTAATAATGCAGTTTTGGGCCCCTGAGGATATCACTATCCTGCCTGACGTGGGCTGTGAATAGTAATGTACAATAGATGTGTGATTCTGATGTGAATTGTTGATTAATGTTTGCTGAAGGAATAATGCAGCCGTAGTCTTGAGGATAACAGAGATGTTGTCTTCTTCATGAAGTATTAGAGAAAGAAATTATATTACTAGCCAGAGTTAGGCATTTAATTCCTTTCATGACTAAATCTCAAGAGGGGACTGATCTTGCCTTCTGGCCAGCCCTGAGATGAATTCATTTGTGTGACAGTCTCTGTTTTGACACTAGAGATGATATCCTGTCCTGGCCAGAAGGTTTCACAGATTTGGTGAGATCCTGTGAAGGAGATGAATCATTCTAGCCCAAAACTAGCCTGGCTTTCAGAAGCCAAATGTGGCCTCCAGGTTCAGCTGCTGCTGTTGACCTTGTGGGACATGGGCTCAGTTCACAGCTCACAGAATCCTGGAATGGTTTGGTTTGGGAGGAACCTTAATGTTCATCCAGTTCCAGCCCCCCTGCCATGGACATGGACACCTTTCAATGCTCAAAAGCCCCTTCCAGCCTGGCCTGGGACACTTCCAGGGATGGGACATCCACAATTTCTCTGGGCAGCCTGTGCCAGAGCCTCACCACCCTCACAGCAAACCTGCCTTGTGTCTGCCTGGGAGCCTGGATAAGGCTGTGCAGCCTGAGCCTTCATTCCTGTCTTGTAAACAAACTGATTTCATATTGTTAGGAAATCTCATTTTCTCTTTATCTGTGGAAATGATGCTCAGGCACTGTGGAAAAGGGGATCACATAACCAGGTTAGTTTTGGCTGCATGCAGGCACACGTTGTGTCACTCCCTCACTGAAGCATCATCATTTCAACAGCTACAAGTTCATGTAAAACACTTCCACTCCCCGTGGCAGGAAAGTTTATTAGCACTGTATTCCTCTTCCTGCTATCCACTGAGCCAAGTAGCTGTGTCTCACAGAGAGAAAAATATAATATCTAGGCTGGCTTTCCTAGTGCAGCCTAAGGGAATTGCTGTGGCTTTCACCCCCCCCTAACACATCCTCTGCAGGACATGGGATCCCACTGACACCAGGCAGCAGCCCTGCTTTGCCTGGCCAGCTCTGGAAACAGCACCAAGACAATGACAGAGGCTATTTCAGCAATCCAAGCCATGAACACTGGTTTGGAACAAACTGGCAGCAAACTGAGGCTGACCCCAAGGACACACCTGGGACATGCAGAATGAACAATGCTCCCTCCACACCCCTGGGCAGAATCACCACGGGGGCTTTAAACTCTGCAACTGTCAAAGAAACCACGTATTTTAAAACATTGCCTTTAGATTAAATTCTGGGCAAAATAGCAAGCATAGGAAAACATCAATAGTTTCATTTGGTAAGGTAGGTAGAGGTGTTTGTGTACGTTTTCTTTAAATGTGTTTTATAATGTAAATACAACCTGGGTGAGAAAGAGAAAAATTGTTTTCATCATGAAAGCAACTGTAATTCCCAATTAAACAACTGCTAATAAACGTTGGTATTGTTCAGTCTCCGTGGAGGCCACCACTAACATCACACGGTGTGTAGGCCCCCAAAGCTCTTGTTTGTTTCTAAAGAGATCAGGTCACACCACCCAGTTCCCCCCCAATTTATTTAAATCTGTTACTTTATTTCAAGTGCTAATTATCTCTCACAACAAACAGAGCCTTGTCAGCTGCAATTACTGGCATTACAATAGATTATCAACAGAAAAGTGTGTCTTGAAGCAAGAAGTGTTGCCTTGGTTACCAACCCAAAACGCTCCTGGATTGCATCTGTAACCACAATTTCCTGATTATACCTGAAATATTTCATGAGGGAGGGCCTTCTTTTCATCCTAAATTAGAACAGGGCACCGTGAGCCAAATTTTACCCTGCAGAACTGTGATTTAAATCACAACAGAGCAAGTTTGGAGCCAACGCTAGCGTATCCTCAAGGCAAAAGGAAGGGGTTACATTTTGCATGAGCAGAGGGGGATGCATCTTGCTCCTGTAGTTAGTGTTAGAATAATTCCTGTGCCTTCCCAAGCCTTGTGCCTGGCTCGTACATGAGAACAGGCTCTTGCCCAGCAAGGCAAGGCGAAGCAGGTGTGTTTCACAGGGCCCTTCCCCTCCCCAGCAAACACTCTGACACGTGCAGAGAGCTGGCACGGGCTCGGCAGCCTTGGGCTGGTGGTAAAAGCAGCTTTCAGGATGGCTGTGAGCGGGAGAGGGGCTTGATTTGACTTGGCAGAAGGAGAAATGTCAGCCGCGAAGGAAGCGCGAGTTGGGGCGAGGAGTTGGGAGGTTGGGCACGTCTCTCATCCTGTGTCACACAGCCAAGAGTTAAATGCCTCTGCCTGAGAAATGTCTGCTTGTCTTTCATGCCACAGACGGCTGCTTCAGGCAGGAGGGAATCAAAACTTTGTGACCTTGTCAGCTGAGCGAGGTTCCAGGACTGCTCACGGTGTGTGTCAGCCTCCAAAGGGGGAGACAGGAAAAGAACTGGGATGCCTAAGCTTTATTTCCATTAAATGCCAAGTGTATCCTAAACTGCACTCCTACTAAGCACCAGTTATTTGGACCCCCCAGATTGTGAGCCATAATCTTTTATGGGCAGCTTTCCCCTTCCGTGCATCCCAAAAGCCTCATGGTCGATTTTAATGCACAGACATCAGTTCCCCAGCCTTGAAATGACTGACCAGTTCTTTGCCTATCTTTACTCCTAAGCTTGATCAAGATGTTCAAACAATACATTTGCTTACCCTAGAGGAATCTAAAAAATTTGGGAATGCTGACCAATTTGGGTAAAATATGGTGGGAGCCTTTGCAGTGGGGATTTTCTGGTCCTGTGAGTGACAGGGTGTCAGGACATTTGGCCAGAGAGGAGGAGCCCTGGAGTGTTTTCCTCCCCTCTCCTCTCAAGGTGTGGGCCTGCACTGCCAGGATGGGGCTGCGTTTTCCAACCTCCCTTTGGGCAGCTGTACCATGGCACAGCAGAGATTGAGGGGGTGAGAGGGAGGGAGACCATGGCCAGCTGTGTGCTTATGGCATTTTGCTTAAAAGGTGCTGAGTTCCAGTCCCAGCTCTTTCTGTATTTTATCTGTGTAAAATCCACGCCATGTAGAAAAGATCACTCCCTAGCAGCACACACTAGGACCAAATAGTCTAGCATGGATTGTGTGTTTCTTGCTCATGCACCCCCTTTCCCCTCTGTTCCCAGCTCAATTCACACAGAAGCTCCTTGGGTGTTTTCCTAAGAGCTCCCACCTTCACTCACAGCTGTTTGGGCACACAGGAGAGCACTCCCACACCTCCTGGGCTGTCCCTTGGTGCTGAGGGAAGGACGTGCAGGTAGGAGTCCTGTCAGAGTGGAAAAAAGCCCTGTCTGGATGTGCTGAGTCTCTTTGAGTGCTGTAACACTGCAGAACCCCATGGGTGGTGGTGGTGGCAAGTGAGGCTGAGCCCAATTTTCCTCTCTGAGTTTCTCAGAAGGGCTGGATCAGTGGGACTGCTGAGAAAAATAAATCCCTGCTGATGGAAATATCACCTTTGAACCAATCAGAAATCCACTCTGAGGAACATGTTTTTATTTCAGCTTTGGAATCACTGTCTAGGAATAAATAAGAAGGTTTGGGGGCATTCTGCAGATCATTGGGGACCACACTGCAGAGTCTCTTCTTCACTCACGTTTTTCATCCCCTCAATTTGCACAGCAGGAGCACTGATTTGTACTCACAGCAAAACTGGTTTCTGTTTATCCAAACCCAAATATAAATATTTCCATAAAGATAAAATTTTAATGCAGGCCTTTATGACAAAAGCTGTTATTTGCAGGCTGCCAATAACAAATCCATGCTGCTGTGGTTTAAGTGGGAAAATTTAGAGCTGATTATAAAATGTTGTAATCAGGTGCAGCTATGAAGATATGATAATACCTGAACTGAAGACAGAAGGTCCTGTTGGGGATAGAAAAGCAGAGTGAAGGACTGGAAGCCAAACCTGAAAGTGCACAGCCAGTGTCTAGCATGGCAGCACTATCAGAAGAGAATTATGAGTTGCGTGATGAGGTTCTCCCCCAGAACAGATTCCCATGAGTTAGACCAGGGAGAGAATGGGGATCAATACAGCTCCTTCACAGACACATTTTGGCTGCTTCAAAAATTAATTCATTAATTCTAAATAAACAGAAGTTCAAATAAAAGTAGCTTGCTTTAAGAGAAAGTAACTAGAGCAGAGGGAAGTGGTAAAGCAGCACTTCAGAGAAAAGTCTGGATAGCCAGAGAGGGACAGGTTAGTCCATTATGCTCTTACTAAAATGAGACTCTTCCCATTTTTCCCTAACTTTGGTATATGCATTATTTTTGCCAACACCCTCTTTGATATCCTAAGCACATTCTAAGGAAGTGTTGTAATAATATAAACTGTTTGCAGCCAGGCCCTGGTGGGTGTTTGCTGAGCCTGGCAGAGGAAGAGGAGAGCTGACCATGGCACACAGGGATGCTTGGGATGGTGTGGGCATGAGCAGGTTTCTGTGATTCTTCAGATGTGGCATTTGAGTGGCCTTTAATGCATTTTGTCTGCATGAAGCCAGCCGTGGAATATGTCTAAAAGGCTCCCCTGCTAGAGTTCAACAGGTTTTGACAACCACCAGGGCTCAGGGGAAGAGCAAATGTGTGATTTAGGCCATTGTTGGGGACTTTTTCCCCACAAAGAGAGTTGTCACATTGCAAAATTGTAAAGCTGCATATAATGGGATGCTGAGTGCACAATATGTTACAGCTCTCCTATTATTTAACAATATAACTATGGTTATTTACCAATCTTAGATTGCCAAACCACAGAGAAGCAAAACTATGTGAAAAAACTTAGCATGTCTAAAGTAAAAATTTGTTCTATCTCGGGCCATGTTATTATATTTTACGATTTTATTAAGAAATAAATTTGTTGAGCATTGTTTGCCTTAGAGGTGAGTGGTTCTGAAACTCTATTTCTTGTTTCCACGTAACCATGCCTCAGTAAATTTTGAAGTTTTAACAAGAGTTTGGGGTCAGTTTCCTTAGGCAAGCTGAAGAAATTATTTCTGATTATTTAGTTAGTAGTGGTGGTGTGATCCTCTGTAATCATACACCAGGCACCTGGAATGAGGTGGGGAAATTAAGCTCTGGTGCACCTTTAGAGTAGATGGATAAATAAACCCAAAAGAAATTAAAAGGAAAACATAACTTTAGACTGATTCTAGAACTACTTTTGTTTCCTGCATACAATAGAAGTTTACATAAAGAAGACTGAGAGTGAGATGCACTGGAAAAGTTAAAATAACCTAATTCCTCTGGATAGTTTTCCTGTCATAATCTAAAATTAACAACATGGCACTGTGCAAGCACAGAACAGAGGGAGCTACTTTATCCCATAGCCTTTGCAGTAAGAAAAAAAAAGCAATTTAAAAATGCAGCCTTTGATTTTCTAATTTTACTCCCTTTCTCTGGATGTCCCCTATTTGTAATCCTTGCTTCTGCCTTTCTGACACCCCCCAAATTCCTCAGCTCCAGGAGCTGTGGGCACATGGGAGCTGGCAGATCAGGCCTTGGCTTTCCTTCCCTTGGAACATGCTCCCTTCTCAGATGGGGTGCTGCTCCAGAATAGAAATAACTAATGACAGTGTGACTGCTTGAAAGGCACATGGAGGGAGGGAGGAAAGAGATGCTATTCACTTCAGCAGTGCAAAAACAGCGAGAATTTTCTTTCTACAGGCATGTGTGGGAAGGGCATCAACAGAGCAATTACATGGTGGGTGGGAAAGGGGATTTTGTCACTTTGGCAGTGCTGGCAGACAGAAATAAACTGCTTCTAGGGCAATAGCAGGGTAAGAACTTGCACATCAAGAGCATAAGCAGAATTAAAATGGGCCCTTAAGGGGATTTATTGAGGGCTGGGGGTTTTTTTGAAAGTGCCTAAGGCCCCTCCTATTTCATTGTGTGCAAGCCAAGAATCGGGAGCAGGGTGAAAAAGTGAGCAAATTGCCTCAAAACTAGTAAGAAACTGTTCAGACTGCAAGAATTTGATTAAAACCCCTATGCAGCTGTTACAGAATGTGGCAGAAGAGCACATTCAGCATGCAGGGCTGGTGAGAGGAGTAGTGGTCAGCAAAGCAGCGTGTAAGAAACCCTCCTCCTTTTTCAAATCAAAAATGGAGTCCATTTCCTCTTTTTTTAGAATGGGATGGGATGGGATGGGATGGGATGGGATGGGATGGGATGGGATGGGATGGGATGGGATGGAATAGGATAGGATAGGATAGGATAGGATAGGATAGAATAGAATAGAATAGAATAGAATAGAATAGAATAGAATAGAATAGAATAGAATAGAATAGAATAGAATAGAATAGAATAGAATAGAATATGCTGAGTTGGAAGGGATCCATCAGATCATCAAGTCCAACTCCTGACCCTGCACATGACACCCCAAGAGCTGCACTATGTGCTGGAGCTGCTTGTGCTTTTTCCTGCTTTCCCTGGAATTCCATATTTCTCATATGAAGGCAGGAGGCAAAGCCTGCTCCAGGTTGACTGGAAGAGGGAAAGGAAGCATTGCTGTTCTGCACCCACAACTGCAAGGTGCTGCTGGCCTTCTCTGGGAAATAAAAAGAAAAAATTCTAGCATGGGTTACAATAACCCTGGACCATTGATAACACATTTGGGTGATGGAGATGGTTTGGCTTCCTTTTCATGTTTTTCCTTGCTGAAAGAAAGCCAGCAGTGATGTCCACCAGTGTGGATGAACACAGCTGTAATGTGATAGTGATGAACTGGAAATTGTAGATTGCTGCAGAAGAAAGATAAGAAATACGGTGTGTGGAACAAAGAAATGTGAAACACACAATGCTATTTCATGGGCCCCAGGAGCCAATGACCAAATTTGAGTCACTTGTTGTTTAGTGGAGCAACTCACCACACTCATCTGGTGCCCCAGTGCTCTGCAGAGCACTGCAGCTGAGACAGAACAAACCTGCCTTCAGCTAGACAGCCTGGAGAGATTTTCAATGGCACATGATTGGTGATGTCACATAAAATTGACAGCTCTTCAGACAAAAGGAAGGAGCTTGACTTAATGAGTGCTATGGGTGGGTGTATAAGCAAAGACTTTTCTAAGAATTATCATTACCTAGGAAAGGCAATTTTCAGCTGAATTGACATTGCAGTAATTAAGGGCCAACATAGAGAATCTTGGTCATTATAACTATTTAAATTTCCAAATTGCTTAGTTTAGAATTGCTTATGATTGAAGTGCTACTGACAGCCCCATCACTTTCTATTTTCAGCCAGCTTGATTGGCAAATTGATGAGGTCTGTACCTCACAGCCACAGTTCCACCTTGGTGCCAAAAGTCAATACCTGGAGCAGAGCTGCAAGGAGCAGCTATGGTCAGATCAAACCACAGAGAATCCAAGTTCACTCCTTGATAGTGGAAATGCACATTAAAGGGGTCACTGGGTGGCAGACTGTTGAAAACCATGATGAAAGATCCCTTCATATTTCAGTTATTTAAATTTACCTTACCTGTGAATTATCAGTCTGGTTGGAATCCACACTGCTGGCCTACTACAGAACCTAATTTTTTTCTGACTTTTTTCCTCTGTGCTGCCAGCCTCAGATGGACAATGCTTCCCAAATGGCAAATGTTATTGTGTGGTCATAGGAACTTTTTTCAGAGATGGATGAAAGAAACATCTGGACGGTCTGAGGGAATTGCATTACGTCTTGCAGCAACTCTCCTAACTCTAAAAGTGAATGATTATATGTTGTACCTGCCAGTTGCTTTAATTCTCTTGTCATAACAAAGTCAGAGAGAATGGGAGACACAAACCATATTTTTATTTTAACAATTTAGAAGACTCTGTGCATTATTCTGCAGGAATGGAGGCACTGGTCTCCTTTATCTTTGGCATGTTGGCCTCCTTTTCTTTGCCCTGTAAAAATGTATTATTGTGTACTTATTGTGTACTTTGTTCTACCGACTTAGAGAGAGAGAAATTAATTTTTTTAGTCAGTGCCTCTTCCTCTGTACTGTCACTTTTGATTCACAGTTGCTAAGCGTTTCAAAAGCTCACCAGAGGGACACTCTCATAGTGTGATTTGCAAACTTTGAAATAACACCCACCAGCAGAAGCACCATATGCTACAATGTTGCACAGTAAACTGACAGCAGTATTTCATTTATAATTTGAATTTCCAAAAATGTCAGCATTTTTCACATCAACAAATGCCTCTCGGCTTGCAGTGCATGACTCTTTCCTCTGAGTGGACATTAAATTGTGCTAATTCTGCTTGAATTTCTACAGCCTTTATTAATGACACACACATTAAAATCAATTCGCTTTTATTACGGTAACTTGTCGTATCGAGACAAAATAAATCTGTGAATTTTCTGAATGTGCAGATAAGTCACTGGGCTTAAATGCAACCCAAATGTGTGTGTAGTTTAGAGCATGTGGACTTCGTGGCTCTTTGTAACACTGATAATCCAGAGCACCCTCTTTGATAATAAAATAAAGTACTAAGGAATAGTTTTTTAATCAGTCAAAGGCAAACTTCACATAAAACACAAGCTGTTCCCTTTGTGGTTAATTTTCATCCAGCTGCACTTAAGTACAACAGAGCCAGCAGAGAAAACTACTTGGCAACACTTCCTAATTAGGGGACGTTAATTACAGCTAAATACTATACAATTTCTATGTTATAAGAGTTCACCTAAATCAATGTTATTATGGTACTAAAGGAATTAATAATGATTTCATACGTAGAAGCTGTTGCCAAACTACCCATTAGTTCAGAGTTTAAAACGACTTTACAATGAAATCTCTAAATCTGTGTTACATAAAGCGCTGGAGCACTGGCAGACAATCCCCCATGGCACTTGCATTGTGCACTAACAACTGTTCCTGATGGCATCCCCTGCTCCTGCTGCAGTGTTGGGAGGCAGGGAGGGAACACAAGACACGCTTGACTCCAGACAGTGGATATTTTGGGTGCAGGCTTGGTGCACATTTCATGGGGCAAACACACAGACACTTCCCAGTCCAGGTCCCAGTGCTGAAATACCAACTGGGGGTGTGGAGGGGGGATCACAGCCCCTCTGGCTCCCAGGCCAGGGCTCAGAGATGCTCTTCCACCTAGGATGGAGAACCTCTCGTGGAGCTGATCCATGTTGAAGTGTCCTTCACTGCATCTAGTCATATTGGTGCTTTAAATGCAACGCTTTTTCTTGCACCTTGCATTTCTGGCAGCACCTGCCTTGTTAAAATTATGGCTTAGCACTTCTAAATCAAATCCAAATTACCAAAAAGGGAGGAACATTAACCTACTGTGCAGACAGAATTTCTCCCAGGTTATTTATCCTTAATCTGTTAATGTCATAGCAGCCTTGTCAGTAAAGTGTAAAGAGAGATCAAGACTGGCCTGGATGCACAGAGCAAACCCCAGGTCTGTGCAGAGCCAGGGAAGCCACGAGTGTGCAGTGCCCCAGCTCAGGCTTTGCACAGAGCAATCCTGAATGGCTTAAAGCCCTCTTTGTGCTCTCTGGGTTTGAGGCAACTGCACTCCCTCCAGCTTCCCTTGGCACAATCTGTACAACTCACAGGACTCCCCCTGTGTTCCAAGAACTAGCTGGTCTTTTCCCCCACCCTGAGTTACTGCTGCCCTGGGAAACACTCAGCTGTACCCTTCATTTCTATGAAATGGAAATTCTTCTCCCTTAGTGTCCAGCTCCTCTTTTTCCCATTCTGCCCCTTTTGCTCACCGTGGTGGATGAGGTCTGATGGGTGCAGAGATACCTGAATTTGGTGGATGGCAGAGGGGAGCTGCTTTACAACCTCATTGGTTTATTTCTCAGAAATGGACAGAGAAAGATTTGTGTTGTTGCAGGGAAAAGCTGCTCAATTCATATGTTTTAGAGCAAATCAGGATCAAAGCAAGTTATTGATTTATTAATGGCATGTAATTAACTGGCAATCAGTGAACTATAAATCCAGGGTCAACATCAGCACTGCAACAGATAAACCACAATACAAGATGCTTTCAAAACATAAATAAATGCTTGTAAATTCAAAAAGAGCCTTCAATATGCCATCCATCCCCCAAAATCTCCCACCACATTCACCCTACATGAGGGTGAAGAGGGACCCCACAGGGCTGCATATGCAGTTTAGGCTCTCTGGACTGTCAGTCCACTGGGAGGGGGCACTCCTTGCCTCACTGGGCTGGGTATGTGAGGGGCACCCCCAGAAAGGTGAGAGAACCTTCAGGAGTTGAATGCCCAGCACGGGAAAAGTCACGTTCAGCAAACACACGCAGAGTTTTATGAGGCAGCTCCTGAGCTGCTGGGCTTTGAAGAGCTGATCTCCAGCCAAGTTATAAAAGTTGTTTTGCTGCACCGCCCCAGGACGGGAACATCAAAAAGATCAGGAGATAGATCCAAAATTAACCCTTTCTAAGGAGTCAACTGTGAGAACATGTGGAGGAAATGCTAATAGATCAATACAGGTATCCACAATCCCTAAAGAAGGCAGGCAACACTGGGAGATGTGCAAGCCTTTACCTGAAACCATCACCCACACTGACTTTTCTTGAAGTTTTGATCCATCTGGGGACAGTAATGAGCACGTGGGGTTGCAAATCCAAATGTATCCTACACTGGGTGCCTGTGCACAGCACTCTGCTGGGACACCCCTGTGCCAGCCCAGAAGAACAAAAGGCACAAGGCCAAGCAGGGAAAGGCCAGAGCAGAAGCCAGGCAGGCAGGAAAGCTGCAGGGAGGTTTGTGTCCATGGCCCAGGGTATCACTGGCTTGGGCAGGATTACCTGGCATGCCCAAATCTTGGATGTACCAGATATCCCAGCTTTCACTCCCACCCCACTGCTCTTCCTTGAATAAGCAAGAGAGCACTCTGCCTCCAAACCACAGTGTTTCGCCTTTCACTTCGTAGTGAAAGCACTTTTTTGTTTAAGAAAACATATCTATATCAGCACTAGAATTGTATTTTAGTGAAACATTCAGCAATATTTACACCAGCAGAGCACTAACAGATAGTGCTGCATCTTTTACGTATGGAGCAAAGGGCTGACTTGCAACAGACTGCTATTTTGATAAGAATACCTTCTGCTTAGGAACTATTCTTAAGTTTATTTTTCAAGTGCTATTCCAAATCCATGTTATAAAATGTTTATATGTGCACTTAGGAACGTGGCTATGGTATAGATGTAAAAGGGAAAAAAAAAAAAACAAACTCCCCACAACTGGTGTCTTTTCTCATACTTAAAATGTCAGAATGGATTTGCAGTTCTGTCACCCTTGGGCTGTGCAGAGCCAACCCTCACAACTCAGGGGATGCTGCTAAAGTGCCCAGATGCCCCCCAACCCCCAGCACATCTCTGTGGTGCTCCCCAGGGCAGCCCAAGAAATCCAGAGGGAAGCAGAGTGGATCTGTCACCTTAAGGATGTGAAAGGAGATGTTCCTGTGACAATAAAAGCATTCCTGAGTGCACCTCCAATCACAAATCATTTTCAAAATTGCTCCTGGCTTTTTAATTTCTTTCATTTGGAGGATTTATAGTGCTCTGATGTGCCAGAATGTTTATTCCATGGGCTGCCCGTCACGTGGCACCCCACTGGCACAGCACCAGGCTCCAGTCCCTGTTAATCTAAACCTCTGCAATGATCATCTGCAGCTTCTAATGAATGACTGATAACTCTGGGTGTAACTCTTGCAGTGATTAAAGTTAACATCAGCACAGAGAGCTTCCGTGTTTCAGCCTCTTCTTGACGGCTATTTGCCATTCTCCCTCTTTAGTATTGCCATCACTGAAACAAAAAGCTCCTTGTTTGAAAATTATTTATGGAGTGTTGCAGTGCTTTATAAGATTTTCATACACCACTCTGTGAGCTGGGATCCTTTTGGATTAGAGTGTACTCTCAATTTCAGTCCACGGATGAGAACGACTTGATTTCTTTTCATAGTTTGCAGCTCCAGAAATGGCCATGAATATGTATTCTGTCTTTTGACACTCCTTTGAGCTGGCTTTTGGGGAAGGCTGTGCAGGATCTGAGAAGTTAAAGATGGGCACAAGACCCATCTATCTGCCTCCCTGTGCAGGTTTGTGCTTTCTGTGGCCCTCTTGGGTTGGGTTGGGTCCCAGCTGAAGGGCTCCTGCTGCCTCCCCAGTGGGCTGCCAAACAATCTGAGATAATGACTTACAGAAAGACTTGTCGGCACTCATCCTAAGTTCCCCCTTTGTTATTTTTGCCTGGTGCCCCTGATATAAACCCAGCACTTTGCATCAAACCATTCTCCCCCATTGCTCGAATTCACATTTACCTCCATCGACACTTTTGAATACATGATGTGCAAAGGCACCAGCCAAGAACCACCTCACATCCCAGCAAGGGCTGTGTGCAAACAGGGCCAAACAACCAATCCCTGCCTCAATGAGTTAATTGCCCAGACAAATTAAATTTACAGTGACAAGAGACAAGGAATAAACACTGAGGCCTGGAGGGCAAAGCATTTGAAGTTATAAAAGACTAAACTGACCCTGCAATCATCTCTCAACCTTTGTAAAATCCACTTTCAGTGACAATTTTATCTCCTGGTCTATCTGTCTCCCAGCCATTCCCAAAACTTAACTGGTGGCAGATTGATTGTGAACCACTTTCATCAGGTCCTAGTATGGCTCCTCTCCAGAGAGGAACCGTGTTTCTGGCAGGTTCCCTTCTACTCTTCTTAGATCACCTCTCTCTTGCTCTGCATCTGGGCTTCTGAATCATTCCCCCCCCCAATGCCTTTCCTTCCACTCTGCCTGTTCCCTCTGGCACTCCCTGTTTCCTTTATTTCTCCAACCTGTGCCAGTGCCTTTCTCCCCCTCCAGTCCAGCTCTTGCCTGCTGATGGAATTACACTCTGGCTGGCACCGTGTGCCACACTGACACTGATGCCTTGGCTTTTAGCTTTTATATTTTTCAGAATCTCTGCTGCTTAGCGTGTAACTCTGAAACGTCATATTAGGTGTTAGTAAGGTCTCTTCACAGGCTGGTTGGACAAAACAATTCCTTCCTAGCTGGAGAATCAAGGACACCCAGTACCCAAAAATCAGAAACAATGGCAAGTGGAAAGGGGGCAAGGCAGGGGGGCTGTGACTTCATAGCCTGGGGCTGTGGGTGGATAATTGACCCCAATGGGTCAATTGATTTGGGTGTAGCCAGGCTCTTGCACTGCCCAAGGTGTACCCTTTCAATAAATTCCTATTTTATTCCTTTTGATCTGTCTATTCTCTGTTCCAGGTCACACCACAAAGGCAGGTCCTGAGCAGCAGCACCATTCCCTCCCTTGCCACAGGTTCATGCTCCAAAACACTGGAATTTCATAGATCTCAACTGCCCCAGTTTCTAGGTGTGGGCTGAAAACTCCCAGCCCACTCCTTATTTTTATTCAGCTTTATCTTCTGACACTCTTTTTGTAGAAAGTTCAGTCAAGGAAGATACCTACCTAGAAAATTTCAGTCCAAGCAATTAGCTCACCAGTGCCACAATTGGAGCATAATGGAGAATAAAACGTTTATGACTCTTATAAGTGTTTGAGACTCCAACTTCTGCCTGGAATAAGTGTAATTTCTGAGGAAGGATTTAAAGCTCTATTTGTGCTTTGCTCAAGCACTTCACTCCTGTTCTCTGCAAACACACCCTATTGACCAATTACACTGTGTTCAAACACACAAGCAGCAATTAACTTACTCATCTGCCTCACCTGTCACACGTGTATTTAAAATTCTCTCTTAGCATCTCAGCATTTCTTAATCTCGTCAGCAAAACCCAAAGCACTGATGTATTCTTAGGCACAGCACTTTTTTTCTGCTCTCTCCGTGTGTTGCACCAGTTTTACACCCCATTGAGTTCAGGAGAGCTATACAGCAGGAAATTAGGCCCAAAGTACATATAGAGGTTTAAATCCCATCCTAAAACAGTGTAACACACTGCTCTGAGGCCCTCTAATGGAGACAATGGCAGCCACCATCAGCAAAATGAAATGGAATTAACACCAAACAAAGGAATCTCCACTGGAGGAGGCAGCTCAGGGAGCACATACTCAATGAGGAGTGGATAGATACTTCTCTGCAGTTGAAGTGACTTTTATTTATGTATTTATTTGTTTATTCAGAGCAGAAGGTAAAGAGGATTTATTTTTTTAGACAAGCAGGGGTGGGAAGTGAATGAAATTGGATCAAAGGGAAGAGTACAGGTGAGACGTCCTGGAAACTTCAGCCTGCACAGCTTTGATGGGGATGTCATTGCTGCTGGGGACATCCCTGCTGTGTCTCCAAGGACAGTCTGTGGGCAGAGTGGCCATGAATACCTGTCCATCCTGTCTGAAGATGCTGTGTGTGCTTTGCCTGCAGTCTAACAGAACACACTGAAGCAGCTCTGAACCCTCCTGTGCTGCTAACACGCCCCTTTCACCCTGCCTGCCCTGTGGAGTTGCCTTGGGCCACATCCTCTCCTTCCTCTCTGACAAATCCTAAGCCAGCACAATGCCAAGATCCTCCTGCTCATCAGCAGCTCTTCTTAGGGGTCTTGCATTGGGATCCTACCTGGCATTGTCAGGGCAATATTTCAGGAATTATGAAACAGCTTTGCCTTCAGTCCGCTGGGGATACCTTTGTCTTCTGCCTCAGCTGCCTCCTCCTCACCTCCTCATCTTAAGTGTCTTAAAGAAATAGGAGTTGTGGGAATTTACTCAGGGTAATGGTAGAGAGAAGTAAAGATATTTTTCTCAATCCCTGTAGGAATATACTCACACTGGATCCCATCAGGTTGTTTGAATATGTTGGACATCCACACTATAACAGCAGCCAAAGATATCTGTCATTTCTGACTCTTCCTGTAAGCTGAGGCATTAGTCACAGAGCTGTGCCTTTTTCATTTGAGCCTGCATTCCACACTCAGAAATAAAGAAGGAAGCCATGTAAAGATTATTCCCATTTCATTAGCTGACCTGAACCAGCCAAGCAATCCATGCCAGTACTCCAAGAAATGTAGTGGCTCCCTGTCCAGCCTCAGTATGTCTTCAGGAATTTATTTAAAGCTCCTTGAGCTTCAAACAGGTGCAGGGCAGGTCACTTTTCAGATCATGAGTTTTTAGGGGCCATTCTGAAGCACATTTAGCAGAAGAGACCCAAGATGACACTGATTTACAGACTGGCACAGGCATTTTGTGAGTATTTCCTATCTCCAAGGATGGGTGCGGGTCTGGGCTGCCATGTGGGGAAAAAATATCTGTCTGTGTAGATGTTCCCCACGCTGCTGCCATCAAACACTGAAATAACCCATTTAAAAGTGCTGAAGAAACTACAAGTCAGTCCCTGGTGCCTGGATCTATAGTTAGAGGGGCATTACTGGATGATGTGATCCTACCAGATTGCAGAGTTTATTTCTTTACAACATTAGAGGACTTGTCAACCCTGAAGGGACTAAGGGAGGGAGGATGGAGAGGATGAAACCACCTGGATGTGCAGCACTGCAGATTTAAAGCTCCAAGTCCCAGGGCTCAGCACACACAGCATCTATTTAACATCCTTGCAGCTTCTGGGCTTCAGCCTGAGAATTGCTCCAGCACCATGAACCACAGAGCCTCCCCTCTGTGCCTGCATTAGGCTTTTCTTAACATTCAGAGGGAAACAACAAAAGTTCCCCTTTTCCTTTACAGCTCTTTCACTTTTCGCCTAATGAAGGTGGAATATAAAATGTTGAAGGAAAAAGCAGTTTTTTTCCCCCTACAGTCGAATTTCTTTTTCAGTTATTTTTAATCTGACATCTGTTTTAACATGCATTCACACACTGCATTTATTTCAATTTTTCTCCCTCCCTTGTGTTTTATTATTTACCTCCCGTTCCAAAGAGATCACAAAAGATTACACTTCAGTGAAGCAATAACAGCGGTGGCAGTGATCTCTCTTGCTTCTCACAAGTTTTCTTTATGCCCCTCTGTTTTCCCTTTATCTACATCTTCCCATCACTGCTGTCCCAGAGGCCTCATTACAGCTGCTCTCACACGGGGTGGAGGCATCCATGGGTTTTTTTTTTTTGGAATTGGACAGATATGTGCTAACCAGAACATAAAGCTCTTCTTGTTCAGAGCCCCGAGAGTCGTTCCCTGCTCTGTTTCAGAGCAGAACTTTTAAAAAAAAAGTTCCACCAAGAAATCCCTCTCTGGGTGAGCTGTGGTGCTTTGAGGAAAGCCCCAGACCCTGCAGAAGGCAGCAGAAAGCAGCCAGCACTGAGACATGCCAGCCTTCAGCCAGCCTTCTGACATGATGCTGGCTGAATGTTTCATTTCCCCTGGAAATGAAGATAACATCCCTAATCATCTCACATGTAATTAAATTAAATTCTGGAGCATACTCATTCTTCACCTTCTCCTAAGCAGCTGGCTGCTCAGGTCTGAGCTTCAGCGTGGAAAAAAGAAGAGTTCTCGATGGAACAGCAATCACTAGAGAGAGTTTTCCACTCTTTGCACACTTTCCAGCCCCAGGGCAGCCTCTCAGGCTGGCAGGCTCAGTGATGAAGCTCACCCAGCTCCTCCACCAGCCCATTTGCTCTCCAGGCTGTGACAGTGACAGTGGCAGGGACCCCTAACCCGTGTGATTATCAAAACAGCCTTGGCCCAGACACAGAGAGGGAACTGGTTGGCTGCTTTGCTTGTCTTCTAAACTAGTAAAGAGGTGAGAACTCCTTGAAGACTTTGAATAAGAGCAGAGGTCATGCTGTTACTGAAATGGAAAAATCAGGTTAGGAAGATTTTCCTCCTCTTTCTGGGCAAATCATCATCCTTCTTAGGGTCTGGTTGCTGTGGTGGTGGTGCTATTGTGTATTTGGGTGGTGTCTAGGGGTGATGCTCATCTCCACCAGCTGAGCCTGCAGAGGGTTTATTCAGCCTGAGGAAGAGGTGATGAGAGGAGACATCACTGTCTGTTCACATCTGAAGGGAGAGTGCCAGAGGATGGAGCAGGCTCTGCCCAGTGGTGCCAGAAAGAGGAACAAAGGCAGAAAGTGATGCTCTGAAGTTCTACATGAACATCAGGAAGGGCTTTCCTGTGCAGTGACCAAGCATTGACCAGACTGCCTAGAGAAGCTGTGGAGCCTCCCTCCCTGGGGATATTCCAGAACCCTCTGGACACAATCCTGTGCTGTGTGCTGCTGGAACAGGGAGGCTGGGGCCAGCTCTGGTCCCTTCCAACCTCACCCACTCTGTGATTCTGTGATTCCTCTACTCCTTCCACTCAGAAAGCAAGACTTGAAAAAAGGGTAGTCATTTCCAGTATGGCTTCCTCAGTTTGTTAACATTGTTTAAAATTTCTTTGTTTTCAAGTCAGCTAAAGAAGCAATTTTAAATGTATGCTTCCTCAATTCAGTGTTTTCAAACACTCCCTGTGATCTCAGAGATCTGAAACTTTTATGCCTCAAGGAAGCTTTGCTGTATTTTTCTGCACCCATCATCCACTTACTCCTGCTTTTAGGGAGTGCAAGGGCTGCAAACGTTCTTGGTGCTTCTTTCTAAGTCTTACCACCTCTTAATTCAGCATGGTTCTGACTTTCTGTGACTTTCATAGTAACAGGCAATCAGTAATTTTACCAATGGTGTCTTTACATAATAAGAATAATCTTCTCTCTGGTTGCCTTGTTTCATAAGGACTGACCAGAAGGAAAATTTTCTTTCTCTCCTGGGCAGGTTGCACCTAAATAAAAGCAGTTCCCTTTTTTTACTCCTACCCCATACAATACATATCATCCAGCTGTGATTTCAGCAAAAGCTCACCAAGATTTGGATAAAACTTGCTGTTGTTGTTCGTGAGGTTTTTTCCTCCCCAAGAGAGGCAAGGAGCCAAAGTTCCAACTGAGCAAAATAAAATTAAAAGTAGATCAGTTTTTTCTGTCTCTGTGGCATGTGCTGTGGTATATAATGTATGTTCCCTGCTTCACAGAGGAAATGAAAGAATGAACTTATATGACTGATGAAATAAAGATATCAAAGTATTACTTGCCCCAGCTGATATGTGCACTTCACATATAATTACTATTTAATATCTTTGTTTCCTACAAACCAGGAAAAAAGCTTACCCTCTCACCCAATTCCCTCTTCTAGTAAATAAGCTGATGCAGAATATTCTAGATATTTGCAGCTTCTACTTTACTTTCTTCTTGAACTTATTCTCTTCTTTGCAAAGTAATGTGGTCTACAAAACGAAGCTATTTAAAATCCTAAATGAATAAGTGTTATAAAAATAATAAATTAGTATACAAGACTGATTTGCAGAAAACATATGTTACGCTCTTATATATATTTAGACATGAGTGTATAATTGCCTGTTCCTTTTCTAATGGCCTGAAGCACAGAACTGAATCTGAACTTTTCCCAAAGTCTGTGCAGCGATGGAGCCCCAAAACTTCCCAGGAGTTCAGGTCCTCACGTGCTGCCTGCAGCCTCCACAAACTTCAGCTGAAGAGCAGCAGCAAAAGGATGGGAAAGATGGAAAAAAAGGGCAGGGAAGGGTTGGGGTGAAGGGCAGCAAGCCCAGGAGCCCACACTGGGAGTGCTCCCAGCTCCTCGTGGGTGGGAATGCAGATCCTGCCCTGCCACCTCCAATCCCAGCTCAGAACTGATGAAAATTCCTGCATTTGGCTCTCTCACAGGCTCGGTGCTTTGGGAATGCAGATCCTGCCCTGCCACCTCCAATCCCAGCTCAGAACTGATGAAAATTCCTGCATTTGGCTCTCTCACAGGCTCGGTGCTTTGGGAATGCAGATCCTGCCCTGCCACCTCCAATCCCAGCTCAGAACTGATGAAAATTCCTGCATTTGGCTCTCTCACAGGCTCGGTGCTTTGGGAATGCAGATCCTGCCCTGCCACCTCCAATCCCAGCTCAGAACTGATGAAAATTCCTGCATTTGGCTCTCTCACAGGCTCGGTGCTTTGGGAATGCTCCTGGCCCTGCCCAGCAGCCCCTCTCAGCCCAGCTGGACTCCAGCCCTGCCTCATCCCAGGATGGATCCCATCCCTTCTCAGGTGGCAGCAGTGAGCAGGGATGCATCCCCTTGGATAAACCTCATTCCCTGCCCTGGTCCCTTGCTGCTCCTGATGGCATCCCTGGCCCAGCTTGAACCCCTCACATCACCCAGGGCTGCCAACAGAGTCGTTGTTGTTTGGTACCAGCAGCTTCTGCAGGCTCTGGGCTGTGTTGGTGGCCCACAGACACAGATAATGTGAATATAACTTGAATTACCATGGAGTTAAACAGACACAACCAGTTCCTCTGGAGCACTGAGCCTTCTGCTCATTCCTCGAAAAAGAACAACCCCCAAACCAGAATCATCTTTATTTGGATGTGTTTACAGACTCCCTGTTGCTTTTTTTTTTTTCCTTTTTTGACAAAAATATAAAGGTTCCAAGAGAAAAAATGCATAAACTACTTTCCAATCCATCTTCTCTGAAAACAATGGTTGGCTTGGAGTTGCACAGTGTTTCACACAGGTGTGTTTTTGACATTCATGGAGAAGGGAAGTGGCTCTCCTCAACTCTTCAGGAACCTCTCCCTCTGCAAACAGAGCCTGTCACCCCCGAAGTCACCACCAGCAGCCCATGTGCACATCAAAACTGTTGACAGAATTCCTCCTGGCAGCTTCTTTCATCAACACAGTTTCCATGGAGACAGTGAGGTTGTTCTCAGAGACTCATCTCACACACTGAGGTGGCAAAGTTGGACCTCCATTAATTTTAAG
Organism: Rhabdornis inornatus; assembly: GCA_013397075.1. NCBI lineage: Eukaryota > Metazoa > Chordata > Aves > Passeriformes > Rhabdornithidae > Rhabdornis > Rhabdornis inornatus. Next base: position 934,655 of record VWZS01008706.1, on the reverse strand, counting down.
GAACTACACAGAGTCCTCCACCTAGAAACTAAAGCACCTCCAAAAAAAAATAGTTTCTATTGTCACCCAAATTGTCCAAAAGACAGCTGACAACAAAATGTGTGGTTTGCAAGTGGCATCACTTCCTGCTATGAAAGTATGGACATTTATTACATTTAATAACATTTATGGAGCTTGAGCTGAACAGCAGCAAAATCCAGTGTGGGGAGGCTGGGAGGGCATGGCAGAGGGTCAGACTGGCAAAAACCTGGTGGGAGCTGACTTCTGGTAAGAGGCTCTGTATTTCTGAAAGCTCAGCAGCAGAATTTCCCTCTCCATAAGCAGACAGGCACTTGGATTTTGCCTTGAAGGAACTGGCAATGAAATCAGAAGGAAAACTCACAGTAAAAATGGGCCATTTTCAGGAAAACAAACGTGAAAACAGAGTCACAGCTCAGCCTCACCTTCTGTGTTGAGACCTAAAGCAGAAAAAGACTGAAAGGCTTGGATGAACCATTTCCTGAGAAATTAAGGCCCATTTTTAATCCTGAGCACTTCCTATAGGATTTTGCTTTCTGTGTATGATGTTTTTCTTGTTGGTTTGTTTTTTTTTTTTCCTAATCAGCTTTCCTATCTGTCCAGGCTGTTTTGTAGCACTCTAGTGATTCAGGTGGTATAGCTAGATAAATAACAGAGTTATTATCTTTACAATAAATCTCTTTGTAATAAATCTCTTTGTAATAAATGCACCTTGTAGCTTGATTTACAGCAAAATCCTCCTCCTCCTCTTACTTCCATGATGAGACCTATTTAAGTCAGTGAGACTAGTCATGATGATAAGATAATTAAGTTTTTAGTACAACTCTGGTTAGTGAGCAGAATGCAGTTCTGATATAATGCATCTACTAGCTCCAGTCTGATATCCAAAAGGTGTTGGTGATTTGGGTATTGCTCTTAATGTGCTCTGAAAAATGCACGTTTTTCTACATTCAAGCATGAAACCCTGTCTAGGACACAATTCAGATCATCTTTTAAATTAAAGTATCTCTTTTGGAATGGCCAAGTTGAAGTTCAGCCAGCCTAGCAGTGACACCTGCAAACTGACAGTCAAACCCCCCTACATTAAAATGGAAAGATTTGCATGAATGTGTTTTAAAATGACAGGAGACGGGAATTGGAGCTTCTAAGCAAGTTAGACTAAAATTTTAAGAGTGAAATGCCTAAAAATAGGCCCCTGAATGCATAGTTAGGCACCTATATAGAGACTGCTTGATTTTCAGTTGTTCTGATCACCCAGAGCTCCCATTAACTTCAGGAGCAACTGTGGATACTCAGCTGTTCTAGAAATCAAGCCACTTTTATTCAAGGGTCTAAATATGGATGTCTGTGCCAAGGTTTAGGGGGGAAAATACAANTTTTTTTTTTTTTTTTGCTGCATTTTATAAAAGAAGACATTTTATAAAAGAGAAGTAATAGCCAAGTTTCATCCTTCTTTCCCATCACAATGCTTGAAACTGAATCAACAGAACAATTAATAGTGTAACACATCTGTGCCAGAAGATTTTGTCTGAGGTGAATGGAAATCTATTCCAAGATTGGTAGCCCTTAATTAGCAATCTGAAACATTCCATAGATATTTCATATTCTGTGATTGCACAGTGTTACCAGGCCACCTAAATCTTTTTCACAGTATTTCAGTGTTGCCATCAATAAGCTTTTCAGGCTGGCCTGAGGAACTTTGCAAGATTAACTTTGCAAATCTGTATGTATTAACTATTTGACTATTTCAGAAATGCCACTTTTTTTTCTGCTTTTGGATCAAGTACAACCAGCAGACTTGAGCATATTTTTAAATACCATAAACTATGACGAAGGGAGAATTAGGACTTTAATTCTGTCATATGCACTTGGTTGTCAGAAGACTTCTGAATGCTGTTTGCTTAAAGACCTCTTTTGTAAAAGTAATCCTGAGTTGGTTTTGTGCCTAAGCCATTGCCAGTTCATGCTGAAGTGCATAAGTGCCAGTCACATGATAGAAAATCTGCAAGAAAAAAAGAAAATTTATGATGCAATTATATTTGACTATAAAGCTGCAAGTGTCAAGGAAGTAACAAATTAAAGGCATGCCAGATGAGGATATTTGTTTGTGTGTGTGCATAAAATATGATGTTATATCCCTTAATATATTTGTTTGTAGGATATGAACTAAGGGCTCTTGCTGCTGTGTTTGGAAAGAAAAAGTAAAAAGCAGAGATTCTTGTTGCTCTTAACTAAGATTTCAAAAAGAGCCAGGTAGAAGTAAATGATTTCCTCTGTCATCTGGTTTTGACTATTTCAGTATGTTTTATTGAATATAATGACTGGGACATTTTATCTTCCACGTTTTTAGACAGCACAGAACAGCAAGAGCTTTGGTCATGGCTGGGGCATTTGTGCAATCCCTGGCAGATAAAAGACAAAACCCTTAAGAAATCAGAACAAATGGTGCAACACAATCACTGGCTGTGTTCTAACACCCAGCAGTGATGGCAGTGGCAAAGAGAAAGCTCATGCTGCTCTCTCATAACCAGGGACATCATTTTAGGTCAAGAGTGAGGCAGAGGGAGCAAGATAATATTATTCCCATTGCAGGAGTGAGCCAGGGGTTCTCAGCAGTCATGAATATTAACCTGACATCTCTCAGTTGTTCTTAAAACATGTCAGTATTTCAATTTCCAGGAAAGGTGAGAAAGGGAAAAGACTTGTGCTTTTGTCCTCCCCCAAATCCCCCATACCTCCTGTATTCCCAGCAGCAGCAACAGGATAATGACTCTCAGATATTTTTCTTGGTTAAAGGTAATATCACCTCCTCTCCTGGGCTTAATGAACATGGGAGTGAAGACCAGAAGCCTTCATGTTTTGGTATTTCCTATGACACTGCACTGTTCCCAATTACTCTGCATCCTTTGGGGTTGACACCTGTGCCAGTGATGTAGCTCATGGGTTCACAGGTCAGAATCATTCCTCCCACTGGGAACTTCTTCCCCAGGAAATAACCAATATGTAAAAAACTCTCTGTCAGCAGCACCCACGTGTAGGATGGGATGTGACTTTCTCCACAGGATGGAAATACACCGTGAGGAGTTGTGGCACAGTGACATGAAAGGTCTGTGAGGCTCAGTCACAGCTGAGATTAAAGGGGAGAGCACTGCCATGCATTTGAAAAGACTCTGTACATGCACAAACTGAGCCCTTTCTGCCCAAATTTTGTAACAGTTTACACTGCAAACATGGCCTAGACCACGGTCAGCTGCCCTAACGTCAGAGCCCCAGATGTCTGTAACAACAGCTCAAATTTAAAGAAACACTGAACCTGTCATTAACAATGAATCAGATGGATGTTCCATTTCTGCAGAAGCAGCAAGCCAGCACATTTAGAAAGATTACTTTTGTTCTCCAGGAGCTGTAAGCTGCCAACAACCAACCTGCTGCTCAATGTCTCCCAGTAAGCTACTGGCACCCAGGCGGAAGAGCTCTGGTGTCAGCCACTCCACTCCCAGCTCCTCCTTCACCAGCATAAGCCAAGTAATAGCTTCTCTGGCTGTCCTAATGCCCCCTGCAGGCTTAAATCCAACCTTTAGAGACAGAGAAAACAAAAAGAAGACATGCAATACACATTTTAATCCATCAGCAAGCCCAGAAGAGCAATCAGTGTTTGTGCAGCTGCAGTCTCGGAGTGCCTGGGATGTACCAGCTCTACCTGGTAAGGACCTGGCTGCAAACAGGAAAAGGTCTGGACTAGCCCTGGGAGCTATCAAGCCTCAGCCACCACTGCCAAAGACAACATTTTCATCCTGAGGGAGCAATACTTTAGACCCCTGTGCACCTTCTCAGGAGCTGGGCTTGAGGTCTAATGGAATACTTTGCCTCTGGTACAAGGGATTTAGGCAGGACTGGGATATCTGCATAATTCCCATGTCATCATCACCTACTGCCAATCCAATTCCAAATACAGAACAACAAATAAACAACAATAACATAACTCTAGAGATGCTGCATGTGAGGTGGCTGACCCAGGGACAACAGTGAGTATTTCATAAAAATCCTGTGCAGCACAGTTAGACATGATTTGGCTGTACATTCAAACCTAGCAGAGGTTTAATTTCCACTAGAATTTTCCAAATGGGAATTGAATTATGTCTGCCTTTATCAAAAATTGAAAGGTGCTTCACAGGAACTGCAGAACTTCTGAGAGGTGTGTCATAACTGAAGGTGAACTGCCACGTCTGCAAAGGCACAAACACCAAGGAAAACTCATCTTTGAGGTAAAGCATGTCTGGAATCCCATGATGGACCTGCTGTGCACTTGGCACACACCCCTAATGCCAGTCCTTTGGTTATGTGCCATTTAAACACATCTTGTTCTGAGACAGAGCTTGTGACACTCAGCTATCAAATCCCTCATCAAAAATGCCGAAATGTTGGCCTGTAGCAGCTACCTAAACTCTTGAAAAGCAAGGAGAATCAGGAAAAATTCTTCCTGTATAAAAAATAAAAAAGTAAATCTGAACAACATGTAGCACACAGTGATTCTTCCTATGTTTCCTTCTGCCATTAACCTTTACATTCTGCAGGAATTATTTTGTTTTTGTATGTAAGCTCCCAAAACCTCACTGCACTGAGGATTTCTTTGTGCCTTATGGATATAATAGTGGAATCAGAAAGTATCTGTTTTTAAATGGGGTTGGTAATCTTTTTTATATAGTGATTTCAGGACCAACAAACACAGAATAAATCCTTCTCTCATGCTGGAGCATTGTGATAATGGCATATTTCCAATAAGATTAAAAAGAACAAAAGCAGGAAAAGCTTGATAAATCCAAACCATGAAGACTGTGTTTTTGTGGATGGACAAATAGATGCGTGAGTGTATGAATACATCTGTTAACATTAGATTTCCAAAAAGAATTTAAAGCCCAGCAACTGGAAAAGCATCTTCTAGATAATAAACAAAAACAGTTGGAATGTGTCTTCCCTCAGGAAAAGAAATTCTAATGAAATTTGAATTTAGATTTCTTCCTATAAATACTACATCTCTTTGAGCTAATCTGTGGCAAAAACAAGTGAAACAGAGTTAATAAGAGAATTAAAACCATCATTCAGAATTCCTTCCCCTTTTGGCAGATTCTGAAATCTCTTTTCTTTGCAAAAAAAGCTGACAAAGACAAGCCTGTCCTCTTCTCCATTTACCAGCTTTCCAAACAGCACATCTGACTGCCATAAAAACGTAAAAAGGAAGGGGGGGTTGGAATTTAATTCAAGAGCAGTACAAAGTCCAGCTACCACTTTCCTGCTGTTTCACAGCATTTCATTATTTTGCTTAATAAGTTCATCTCCTCAAGAATTTTCTCTTCACCTTACATTATTAAAAGTAATAAGTTTTTCTGGATTGGGGGTTTTCCCAACAGAAAAACCAATTTATGTATGTCCTTCAATAATGACAGGAAAAGATTATTTCCCATTATATTGCACACTTTTCATATCACCACCACAGCTTATCAGTCAATAGATGTTACTCTGCAACTTGTTCCTTTCCTTGAAGAAGTTTAATTTCTGTATTAACCTGTTTTTCCCAGGCAACACCTTGCTAGAAAGCATCCCTACAGCAGGAAAATTAGTTTGTTAAAGAAAGCATTTAGAAATTTCTTGTCACTGATAATATTGTCTTCGGTTAATAAAAGTACATAAAGTCAGTTTACATCTAATTCACTGACACACACATGCACACAGACACAAGCACTTAATAACACATTTCATACCATGAATGCCTCCTTTGAAAGCAAAAGGTGAATTCAACATTTATATCCAATTATGGGGACAAAGCTGTGCTAATGCAGCTTGTGGCACACAGCTCTGGTGCCCAGGGGAGTCACTGGTCCCAGGGATCTGCCTCACACTGGGGCACTGATGGTGCTCCCACAGAAAAAAGATTATTTATTGTGTGGCAGAGAGGCAGGAGGGGAAAGGAGGAGTGGGGACAGCCCAGGGATCCAAGGTGGCCTCATCCACCTCTGAGCTGGTGTCACACTCTGACAGCCCCAGAGGAATCTCAGCCCCCATCCCACTGCTCATCCCACTGGCAATAGCATGAAAAAAGGAGCAACTTTAGGTCCCACATCTTTAGGCCAAAATCCTGAATGACAATATTAAATATTTTTAAATTTTTGAACTCAGTGTTTATAGGGATTTTTAACACTGAACATGGAGGCTTGTGCCTGAGGAATAACTCAAGGTGGGGGAAGTACAGAAACTGAAATTTCCTGGTCCAGCTATTGACAAAGTGGGAAGATGAAGGACATAGGACATGACGGGGAGAGAGAGGAGCTGCTCACAGCAAAGCAGCTTATGGTCTGTCCAGCTCTGGAGAACAGGATTTTTCCACAGGATTTCTTTCCCAACAGGGAAATGTAAATAGCTCCATCTGGGACTAATTATTCACCTAGTGAAGGAAAACAGGAACTATAAACTGATTTAAGGGTCCTGCCTCTCTTGCTGTAACATTTCGTCAGCAATGACTTCAGACCCACTATGGGGAAAAGGGAGAACTGCTTGCAAGAAAACTTTTGCTTTTGTTTATTCTTGGTGGCCTCAAGGAATGGATCAGACCAGCTCAGAGCAATATCCAAGCTGCACTTTTTCTCCCTGATGCTCATTTCCATCAATATAAGCAGCACCAGCTTCTATGACTCCTGAAGAAAATCTCCTTTTTTTTTTTTTTAAAAAGAGCCGATGTACATCTCTGAGTGGGGAAGATGAGTTTAATGATGTGGCTACCTAAGTGCTCTAGATCAGAAAACAAAAGAGAACACAGAATTGTGAATTTTCACATTGTTCTTAAGGTAATCTCAGAGGTGGATTCCAGTTTTTGAGTATTTGATTTCACCACCATCACCTTGAAGCCTCCCTGCTTGAAGCTGAAGAGGAGGGAAGGGTGGGCAGAAATGGGGAGAAGCTCTTAGCTAGAATATAGATTGCTGCCCTGTGCTGAAGGTGAGAACAAAGCCCACTGCTGAACACCAGCACCAGATCCAACTGGCAGCCCCCACCTGCCCATGGAAAAAAGGAACTGAGAAGTGGCTTAAGCCCTGCTGGGAATCTCCTCCTTTCTCAGTGTTTCTGCAAAAGGGTGAATGCACAGACAGTTCATCACTGGCTTTGCTGTACATTCCCCTTTTCTTCACTGACCTCACCTGACAGTGACCTGACTGATCAACATTAAGTACCAGGACATAATGTTCTTCCAACCCCTGTCCCTTCTCTCCTTCCTCCCATCCCAGGAAACAGGATACAACTGGATCTGCCTCCTTGTCCCCTTGGAAAGCCTCTCTGGCAAGGGAGGAAAGAGCAAAATGTGTCCCTTGGGTTGCTTGGTTTGAGTCAGAAAATGCAGAAAATGCAGTGTACACTGGGCAGACTCAATGGCTCTACATTTGTACAGCTCTGCTGAGGTTTATGGGAGCATTTAAGCCTCTATCAGCCCTGTTATTAATGGCCACTTAAATGGTGAAACAAAATTTAAATCCAGATGCAGCACGGAATGCTTTGTTTGCATGAGCTTTTATGGAATGAAGCAACAGTTCTTCAAGGGAGAAAAGACAAAAGTAAAAAAAAAAAGAATATTAGCAAATCAATCCTTTTACATTCTTTTTTTTTTTCCTGAATGAGCCTGTTTGGTTAATTTTTAGAAAGGAAATGAGAACTACCTTGTAGCCAGTTTGCCAGTAGTACTCCTTAATGGCTCGCATCATGACTATGCCAACGGGAAAGGTCGCGTTTTCCACCTCCTTTCCTGTGGATGTCTTTATAAAATCAGAACCTGAAAGGAAGTAAAATGTTTTATAGCAGCTTTAGAACAAGAGTCCCTCTGCACACACAGGTTCACAGCCTCAAAGATGCCCTTCTGCTTCACAGCAATTCTGAAGCATTCCTTTACACATATGTCCCTGTGCTGTACATAAACCCACATTTCAGGATTTCCACAAGGATCTTTGAGAATAGAAATTATTTTCACCAGTTTTTTTTTTTTAATTTAACTGCACATCTACTCAGTCTGCTGTTGTATCTCCTGCAGCTGTTTTTAGGAGAAGGGAAAGATATCTCACATGTGTTTACTAAACCAGCTGTGTAATAATGTAGACCAAGGGAAAACTCCCCTTTTATGTCTTTTGCAATTGTAACATTGCAAGTTACTATACGTAAATCCACTGTCTGATTTAATGCAGTAACAAGGTCAAAACATCTGTGTTCTTTAAAGAACAAGAGTTAGCTTTGGCTTATTTTTTTCCTGTTTTCTCACTAGTGAATAATATTCTCCACTGCCTGTCTTAATACTTGTGTGACGTGCTCGTGTATTCTTGCTTGAAAAAAATCCTGAAGCAAAGTGTAACAAAAAGCTAAGAAACTAACAAAAAATAATGTGCCCTGCAGTGCCTGATCCAGCACTGACAGAACACAATGACAAAACTTCTTTAATTTCATTAGGACGCACTTCACCCCTAGGAACCTACTTCTTAGAAAAGGTGTACTGTGGGATCATTAATTATCAAAGTAATTGGGAGAAGAAGAGGGATAATTCAAACATCATGTAGTAGTGCATCATCCACTTAAGTCAATTGGAACCGCATCTGCTTCCACTTCAAATTTGGCTTGGGGTCCGTTTTGTCTCTGGTGTGAATGATGATGGCTCTACAACATCCCCTGGAGCAGGGAAGGGAAGTTTCAGCCCTGGCTCCAAGCAAGGAGCTGCCTGAGAGTGCCCTCCAGAGAGTGCCCTCCTGATGGCACAGCTGCTGGGCACAGGGCTGGCTCCTGAGGGCAAGGCAGCACGAAGCCAGGAGTGCTTCTGTGGCTCCTAAGCACAATCAAACGGCATCATGAACTCTGGGCTTTGCTCTGCAGGCTTCCTGACTGGGCAGCATGTCAGCCCAGGGGTGATTCAACTGCACCCTCCTGTGACAGCTTCCATTCTGGAGAGAAACAGCTATTTGCAAGAAAGATTCCAATTCCACGGGAAGTGCAGTGTGTAAAAGAGGCAATTAATAGTGGATAGAGCTTTGCAAAGAACAGAGCACACAGGAGAGACAATTGAGTTGCACATTTCAGAGCTGCTCCCTTCCAGAGAGACACCACGGACATCTGATAGTCACATTAAAACAAGCAGCAGTGGAAGGGAAACTTTGACATCACCAAATTATATTTTTAATTTCCCTTTCGAAATGTAGCACTTAAAGTCCTTCAGTGCAATACTTCTCATTTTTTCTGCTATAAGGTAAGTCAAAGCTTTTATAAGTCTTATAATTACAAGTCTCTATGGTACAGTTTCATTAAAAACTTTCATTAAACAACAGCTGCCCTTGTATATGGTCTTCTAATCAATTTGGTCAAACAGAATGACTTCTAATCAGCTGTTGATAAAAATAGAAGATGAAATTTTAATTCTAATAGATTAACCACAAACTCAAGATAGTCTTCAAAATCCATCTAGTTCTATTCTCCAGTGGATTTAATGACTATTCAGCAACTCATTACTAAATAGAACAAGATGAACATTTTCCAGTTCATTAAAGAAATGTACTATGTATTTTTGCATTGTCCTCATGATTCGTTACAGGGAGTCTTAATTACAAGATAATGGATAATGGTTATTAAATGCAGACTCCAGTAATGAAGCTCTATTCATTTGTGAGCCTCAGAGACTGCAAAGAGGGGAAAATAAAATTACTAGCTTCAAAAGATTAACGGATCAAATTATTATTCAATTTTGAAAATCTCATTCAGACTTCATAGAAACAAGAAGAGATTAAAAACTAGTATTAGTACAAAAGTTGTGCATTTATATATTTATTTTTAAATAATATCTTAAGGCTATTATGAGAATAATCAGCTTTAGATGTGATTATTAGACAAACATACAGCCAATTTAGTAGCATCCTCTAACAATGAAAACAATACATTTTTATTTCCCGAACAAATTCTTTTTTTATGACACAAGAGCTTGCTAGCAGGACTGCAGGCAGCCTCTTGCAGAACCCACCCTAGCACACAGAGCCACGATGGAAGGTGCTACTAACATTTGGATTTCAGCAATGAAAAGGGGGATTTAAAAATCAAGTGCTGCCATAAAAGGCACCTCATTAAGCAAACTTTATGCCAACCTTGTGAAAATAAGGGATTTTCACCCAGTCTATTTCTTATTCGAGTTTCCAGGAGCAAGTTTAAGGAATTAAGTTCAGAAGGAGTTTCACCTGAACATTTAGGTGATGATTTAGAAATCTGAGTTTTATCACCCATCTTCTCCTCTTCCTGTCAATGAATACACTTAAAAAATCAAGGCTAAGGCTAAAATACACACTGAATGGCTTTCCCATTCCTTAGAGCAGATTATATGATTCAGTGAAGCATTAAATCCAAGATTTTACAAAATCAGTAATTCAGGGTAGATTTCTAGGCCAAATGAGCCTGGAAAAGACCACACTTCCTAATTTTTTTTTTTCCCCAATGTGAAGCCACAAGAGTACATTTCTTTTCAAAGCAGCAAGTCGTGTGAGATTCACTGAGCCAGGGAGATGGGATGAGCTCAGCTGGTTAGAATATGCTGCAATAACACTGAAGTTGGGGGCTCAACACAAACAGGCATTTACTTCAGAGGAAGTCCATGATATTTTTTTCTTTTCTAGATACACAGCCTCATTTATGAATGTTCTTTTTCCCTCCCAAGAAGTCAGAAGAGCTTCCAGAACTGGCCTGCCCTTTACATCGACAGAGATTTCCAGTCCACGTAACACTGAAGCAGAGCATGAGAAGTGGAGAATCTCATTCAGATGACAGCACCCAGCAAACACACTCAGATTCCATAATTAAGCAACAAGGAATAATAAGCAGTACAGCAGTCGTGGAGCAATCACAACCTTTTGTTTGTGGAGTGTTTCAAACACCCTTGGGGAATGATTATCTCCTGATACTCACAGGCTCTGTGTTGCTGCCTTCCTCTCAATAAAGAACAAAGATGTGGCTGGCAGTTTTAAACAATAGTTTAGAGAGAGATGCTTGCAGAGGGACAATTATGCCGTGCTACTTTGTAAGTATTTGCAATGAGCACAAATAGATCTTCATTGCTGCAACTGAGCTATGACAATATGCAGTGACACCGGGAGAACACACATCCTTCCAAGACTTCCAGGACTGGTGGTAAAAAGTGGCATTCTGCTCAGAGGACCTGCAAACCCACCTGCTGTTTCTGCTGACAAGGCAGCAATGACAAAACAGAACTGTATCAAATGTGCATGAAGTCCCATTAGCAAGTCATCTTTCTATTTTACGAGCACCCACACTCAGGGTCTTCAGATTCACACACAATTAGCCTTACTAGGGGTGACCAGGTTAACAACCCTCTGAAAATAAGAGGCAGGGCAAGATATAAAAGGCTAATGTAGCAGCTAATTCTTGTCAGTTGAGTCATCCTTAATTGTCCCACTTACATGTCCTCATCCTTAATTGTGTTGCTTACATGTCCTTATCCTGCTCCAGCAGTGAGATAAAATACATTCCCTGTTGTAGCCGTGGAAAGGGGTATTAACCCTTTAGATGCAGCAAAAATAAAACATACAGCCATATGGTATTCTTTCATGATAGGAAAGAGAGACAAGTTTATTCAGAAACACACTTGTTTAAATAGAACAACTCACAACTCCAAGGGCAGAAAAAGATGATTGGTTCAGAGACAAGACACCCCATTCCCAGGGCCTGCTCATGCACCACAACAGGAGTTCTATCTTGTTATTAATTCCTCTCTATTTTGACCAAGTTATCATCCTGGGAGAAATTTTCTTTGGCCTTCAGCTGGACCAGCTTATCAGCCTGAGAATGGAGCTGAGAAGCTCCGGCCTGGAATATTTTCCAGGCTGGCTCTCTTAAGTGAGTGTCCACACCCTGTTAGCTGCACTTTGGCAGCCAGGAGAAAAGAACACAAAGCTGTGACAACTCACTTTGGCAGCAGCTCACCAGGTAGCTTTAGCTCCATGACACGAGGCTACACTGCCACACCACTTGGTGAGGTGCCTGTGCATGTTTTCACATGCCTGTGTCTCATTGAAAAATGCTGCTTCATAACTTGGTCTGTTGAGAACTACCCATTTTTTGCAACTCTTTTCAGAAAAGTGCCTGCACAGGGAGGAAAAAAAGTAAAAATCCCATCATAGGACTCCATGTTTAATGTCTGTTTACAAGTAGGACAACCTCTGAAAACCCATCCTATCATCCCAGCTTGGTTTCCAAGACTCAGAATGGATGCTCCCTTTCTTGAACAGCACCTCCAGCAACAGGGTCTCTACAGGCCAAGCCATGTCCTTAGGAACACTTACACATGCACACAAAGGGATAAATTATCAAATCCACACTTAAGCAAAATTCCCTGTAGGTGATGTCTGCAAGAATTCAGCATTGCTGAATATGCATAGCTTGTTAATGCACTATTGCAGCATCTACCACAGGTCTCCACAGAATGCTATTACCTAATTAGTATTAGTTTCTTGTGTGTTCACTTAAAATGTTTCTTTAGAAGGTTCAGCAGGAAGAGCCAGACCACCTTCTGCTGCTTGGCTACATAGCATAGGCACTTGCTGTTTTCAGAGCATTCCTTCCAATCCCATCCCATCCCATCCAGTCCCATCCCCATGTGGCCTGGAGAAAGAGGAGATAAATAATTGACATGTGCTCCAGGTCCAATGGCCACAGCTGGAATCCCAGTCACTGGTGGCACCTGGCCTGGAGTCACACTGAAGGAAACATGCTCCCAGTCACCTCCCAGCATTGCCATGCAAGAGCAGTGCTGGGACATGCCAGGGTGCAGGAGTTCAGGCAATTATGTGCTGCTGGAACAGCCATTCCTCCTCCTCCTCCCCAAAGAGGAAGCAGCAGGAGTGACCTGTTGTGGGACAACAAGGAAGTTTAAGGAACTCCTGCATTGTTAAATTTCATTTTTCTTCACCAGGATCCCACCTTCCCTCTTTAAAAGGGTGCACCACACACTGCACTCAGGGGTGTCATGGTGTATGACCTACATTAACCTCATTTCTTTTTCCAGATGGCACTACTGGAACTGCTGAAGCAGTTTGCCTAATGACACATGACAAGCCAAAGGCAGAAAGAAGAAATAAATCAAGGCACCCCAACACCTAATCCTAACCTTACTATCACTGGGGAAAAAAAAAAAAAAAAACCTTTCTCTCAGCTTACCCACTTGCAGGGCTGATTTCCTCTACAAGCCATTCTGTGGGCTATTCACTGGGGAACTACTGATTTTGAGCAAGATTCAAAATACAAGAGACATCAGCAGAAACCTCTCTAGCACAGGCTCATCTTGAGAGTGCAGCACCCAGGGCAGGAGGCAGTGCTGGTGGCACAGCTCTGGCCCCAGATTCCCAAATCTGTGGCCTCCTCCAGCAATTACTGATGAAGAAACATAAAGATTGGCCTCTCCTTTCAGACTGAATGCAAGCACTCTCAGAAGTGAGCCACGTGCTCTGGCTAGGACAGGTGAAAAACCAAAATGCTGTGGGAGAAACTGGACTTGATTTGAAAATCTCCCCCTTTAAGCTTCCTTTACAAACACTGAAATCCATTGCATCACTTCCTTGTTCACACTTAAATTAACCTAAACAATGATAAACTAGCTTAAACCTTGATATAATTAAAACAGCACTGGTCTAGGTCAGGCTTTTTCCCTCTTGGCATTCTTGGTTTTGGATCAATACATCTCAGCCTCTCAAAATGTTGTGCTATACATGACATATTACAGACTGAGGCTAAAACCCTGATATATCTACCAGTAATAGCACTGCAATTTGGAAGAAAATAATAAATATGCATGATGGCTTAGAATCAGAGCACTACATGGCATATTGCATTCCATGTTTTAGCAACCACATTTGGCTTTGTGCTTCTTAACGTTGATAACAACTTTGAAACAAATATGTTAACATTAAAGCTCAGGTACACTTAGGTATTGTCTATTAGTTTGTAACAAAATTACTCAAATTGAAGAAATAGCTGTTTAAAATCAATTTGGAAATGCTCCACACTGAATAAAGCAAGTAGAAAATCAGTCTACTTTATCAAGAAGGTGCTATGAATTTTAAAGATTTTTAAAAACCCACCATCCATAATGCAGCCAAAATCATGACACTTCAATGTCACGTTGAGTGTTTTTCAACACTTGATGTTAAAAGCAGTTTAAGATTCTGTTCCTACGCTAACCCAGAGAAAGGCAGGATTGATTTTTTGAGATTTAAAAGTCCATGTCTTAATGCCACAGGCAGAATCAGTCCAGCATCCAGCCTGTTTGTCATGCAGAGGACAAGCAGCAGCACCAGCCCCTCTTCCACACTGTGCCCTAAAATCAAAGGCAGCTGGCACAGCTGAAGGACTCAGTACCAGGGCAGGATTTCCAGGATCAAAGGTATTTTCCTTGAGCATTTGGCAGGGTCAATGTTTTGGCTTCTGGCTTTGCCTGAAAACCAAATAAAAAAATATAAGGTGCCAGATGTCACCAGACTCATCTGTGATCTGTTTGTTTGCACCTGGCTTTTACAAATCAGGTAGAACAGATTTCTTGAGGGCTTGCATAGAGGGATGAGTATTCCACTTTGGTGATCTCAAGATGACCAGGAAAATGTGAGGCACTTTTAGCTTATTTTTTATGACATTCAAACATCTTCAACACCAACAAGTTGCAAGCACATAGATTTTATCATGGACTCCCTGGATTCTCCTGATCCAAAGGGTAACCCCCTGGATGGCTTTACCTATACACATAAGGCATCACAGTGCTTGTTTTTAAAGGGCATCAATCTTCCTTAAAGCTCCTACTTTCCAGGAAATTTTGCCCCTCTGAGTGTTTCCTTTTTCTTTCTCCACCTTGATAATCTAGCATTGGGCAGAACTGCCAAAGCCCCCATGTGTAGGCTGCAGTGTAGGTGAGAACTTCCAGGTACAGACATTTTTAATTACTGCCAGTGGGGTTGTTTTGCAATGTCTCCAACTCTTCAGGCAGCCTGAATACCAAAAAGCCTGCCAGCTCCCTTCAATGAAAAGAACAACCAAAACCCCTGGCTGTGCAGCCACACTCCAAGCAGGGGGCACCTCTCTGCTGGCAGCCAGGGAAAGACACTTCTGGTTTTTTTAAGAAATCCTTTTTTTCCTCCCATTGCATTATTAACAATGCTTACATGGCAAAACTAACAATTTTATTTCAAAGGGATGCTTTATGAAGGTGTGTTGCTGATAAATTCAGTCAGGCTTTTCTGGCATAACATCTACTGAGCACTACTTGATTGAAGGAAATAAAAAAGACCAGTAAGCATCATCACAAATAGGGAGCAACTCATAAAAAGATTGTTTCTTCACCTCCCTTTGTCAACAGCCTGTGTGCTGATCTTACCACAGACTGCAATTATGGTGAACATCTCAAACCAAAAGAACCAACAATCTGATTAAACAACAGCAAGGGTTTTGGTTAAAAAAAAATTATTGAAACCAATAGAGAAATGCTGATTTCACCAGTCCACTGGCAAAACAAAGGTGATATTCCAGTCTTCAAATCTGCATTTTATATATAAGTTTTACATTTTTAAAAACTTACACTGAATATATATTATCATTTTGAACTTTGGCTTTCCACTCTTTTCACTGAAATACTGTGAATCTAAGAAATTGAATATCAAACTCTCTTTGTGCTAGATGTATATATATAATAATTATAAATATTATATAATACTAAATACTCATTAGTATTTAGTGGCAAATTATTGAATGTCACTTATCATTGAGACAGTACGTTTTATATCTTTCTTACAGGAAAAAGGTACCAAAAAAACATCTATGTAAAATTTGCAAAAGGAAAAAAAAAAAAAAAAAAAAAAAAAAAAAAAAAAAAAAAAAAAAAAAAAAAAAAAAATAAATAAAAATTTTAAAAAAAAAAAAAAAANAAATTAAAAATTTGCAAAAAAAAATTTAAAAAATTAAAAACCAATGTAAAATTTGCAGCAGTATTTCAGAGCCTCCCTCTGGGATCAGTGACTTCTCCACTCAGATGTTGAGAAGCAGAGGTGGGCAGGCAGAACATCCCTTGTGCTCTGCTGAGCTGTCAGGGCCAAGCTGCAGAGGCAGGGTGGGAAGTGTGACCCTCTCCTTCTGGCACAAACTGGAAAAAAGGGAGGAGGGATTCTGTATCCAGCATTTCCCAACATCAAATCACCCCCCAAGGTGTCAGATAAGTATTTACACTGGAAGATGCTGTTCTGGGGTGAAGTACAGCACTGTTCCATCTCCCTTATCTATGAATTAAGAGCTGTATTCTCTCCCATGGAGGGCTCTAAAGCCCCCAGACATTAACCCAAAGCAAAACCACATTGTCTCCATTTAATTACCTATCTTTTCATACTAACTGTGATCCAAATGACTGAGTGAAACAAAATGGTTGCTGGGAACAGGAGACCATTGATAACCAGCAAGCTGAGGTGGGTGTACGTGCACAGAGTTCAAAAGAAAACGATGCTGCTGCATGCTGTTTACTTCTCCAGCATGAATTTATAAAGTGAATTAGTAAGAATTAAAAGGATTAAAGTCCCAGGAACCGATGAAGTCAAAGAGAAATAGAAAATGGATTCACTCCTGAAAAGATAAAATTATTTAACAACTTATTAAAACAGTTCATCACTATAATTAAAATCCAAGTGCCTGGGAAAAAGTGCCACAAGAAAGGTAATTATTTATGAGGAGACTTTAAAAAGCCATTCACAGTGAATTTGGGAGAGAATCAGCCTGAAAGAGTTGGTAGTAAAAAGAAATTGTTTATTCATAAAACTTATTTTGGTCTAGCCTACCACTAAGAATCCCTAACATCTGCTCAATGGTAGCTGTAAGTAACATTAGGAACACTCAGCCAATTTATATCTTTCCTTTTTATTAAAAAGTAAACAGGTCTTTTTAAATTATTCACCAGTAAATTAACAAAAAAAAAATCAGTGCTGTAGCTAACCACATTTTGTTGAAAGGCATCTAAAAGCTTTGCATGATTGTGATGATCTCAATCTTTCTACATTTCACTGACTACTTTATTCTTCACGTGATGCCCCACCTAATTTAGCAAATGAAAACATAGAAAACTTACAAGCCATACAGGAGTCACTGCCATGAATAATACAAAATGCATCACTGATACCTCAAAAGCCGTATTAGTTGCTTAGTTAAAGTTATGACTTTGTTCTTATCTTTCCTCTGCCTTCTGCCATATAAAAATCCTCCTCAAATAATCTCAGATCTCTCCTGCTTCTTTCACGAACAAGACATTCATTAAACAGGAAGGAGCAACAAAATACAGTGGTGTTACTGATTAATAATCATTTGTCCTCATTTGCAGCACTTTTATACTTAAATGACAAAGTGTTCTGCATGTTCCCGTGTTTCACTCCAAAAATGTGTTCTTAAGACAGTAAAAAAGGGATAGGAACACTTCAAACCTAAAAGCTTCTCTTTACCTCTCACTTTTTTTTTTTTGCTCAATCTCTTCAACAATTTAGAAGAAAAATACATTACTTTCTTCTTGAGTTTCTCTCCCAGCTTCAGTTCTTACTTCATAACACAAGCAAGTGCCTGCAAATGAACTCACCAAGAAGTTGTTCAGGGGCATGGAGTAGCTCTGCTTATTTTACTAGGATATTTTTGTTCTAGTTCTAGGGAAGAAAGAAGCATTTCTGCAGTGCTCTTTGGAGACACTTCGTTTAAAGCTGAGCAGTAATTCCAACCCAGGCACTGGGAATGGCACAGGGCCCACCCAGCTGAAGTTCCTGGAAGATTCTGCCTTGAAGCTGCAACTGGTGAGCAAGCAAACTGCTGAGAAGCTGGGTTTGCTGAGATCCAGTGCCTGACTGCATCACAAAGCTAGCTAGGGAGCCATCAACAGAGAGCACAAAGCTTTGAATCAGGATTACCAACAGCCATCCAAAATTTTGTATGAGAGGAGTCATCCTAGAAAAGACAACTGATGATGAAACTGCTGTGTTGCAGGACATCACAGCTCCATAACAGGACAGTGTTTCTGGATTTCCTGACATTACTTCATAGACTGCATCACAGAAGTAGAACAGATGAATCACCTTTTATGCATTGAAATATGAGAATTACACAATTAAAATATCCCTTGGATTATGTAGCCTGACATTTCAGGAACCATTTAACTGGTCCCTACAAAGTATTCATGGCAAAGTTTTCCTGCCGTGTCTGTGTCTGCTCTCGCCCACCTCAGGTGGGTGCTCTGCTATAAAATTCAAAAATGTAGTGGCAGACAATGAAAATAGTTTTTAAAACAGCCAGAATCCTACAGAATCCCAGGAATTCTTCTAGTTCCTGTCCCTCTGCTCTTCAGTTGTTGGAACTTTGGGATCAAGTGAATAACAAAACATGTCTTCTGTGAACTCTGCTTCTGTGCTTTCTCTAGAAATACCATTTTATTCACTCACGTGCTCTCTTCTTGCCTTTTATTGTGTGGTGTCATGGTAGCAGAGAACCAGCTGAAAAATGCCACCCCTCCTCTCCCTGGGGACTAGGATTGCCAGGGAACACAGCACCCCTCTCCATCATACCCCACCAAGCTGCTTCCACACCCTGGGGTCAGCTCTGCTCCAAAACTCCATTTATGAGTAAGGCTTTGTGCTCCCTTTGAGTTCTCACTTTCCAGGACTAGTGGGAAGGAGGCTTTTGAAGATATATGACTCACAACTTTGTATTCCATAATTTAAGTTCAGTGTGACGCATGGAATACGGAACATCATCCCTTGTTTCCTTTTTGGTCCATTAGAGATGAGCCGACAGATCTTTGTGACAAACTACAATATTTCAGTCCTTCACTCCTGTGATGTTTGGGATAGGCTGGAAAATTGGACACTGGACTGGCAGCATGACTGCAAAGGTGATGGAAAGAAGATGTTATGCTCAAGAAGAGCTCCTGGTGTCACCAAGGAGGAATCTTTTCTACATCTCAGATTTATGGAGAACTCAACTTTAGAAATCAGTGCAGCTGCACACTGCAGGGAAATCACTTTATAGCCCAAATGCTAGCAGGAAAGAAACATCAAAGGTACAAGAGACAATCAGATGTCAGATCCCCGTTGACGTGCCATGAAGACTATGGCCTTTGCTGTCAATTTATTCTTTGAAAAATTCCCTCAGAAGGAGGACTACAACAGACACCTCTGGGAAAGCTATTGTCTTTAGTAGCTATAAAGTACAGGCAGAAATCTTAAATTTTCTTTTCTGAGAGATGCTGAATTTTAAAACAACAATTTCTGAAAAGGAATTGGAAAAAAAAAACAAAAAAGCCCAACAAAGCCAAATCAGGAACATTTCCCAGAGGATGAAATTCCAAAGTATAGTATCAAAGAAGGGAATCTCTTCCATTCTTTCCAAGATCTCCCCAACACAATCTGAGCTGTAACAAGAGGAACACAGAAAAGCCTTACACCTTAATACCTTAAAAAATACCTTACCTTAAAAAGCACAAAAAAAAAAAAATCCAGGACCTACAACCCTAAAATCATACTTAGTTTATTTCCACATCTATATTAAGTTTCAGTTAAGGAACTGGATTTTCTAACTAGTGTTTCTACTTGCAGTCTCTTAAAAGATACTTTAATATTTCATAAGCCAATTTTATATAATTGATAGGTACAGTAAATTAAATATTTATTTCTATTTTTCACTGGTTTAGTAGAATTTAACACCTGCTGCTGACAGAATAAAAAAACCCCAACCTGAAATATCAGAGAAATAAATAGTACCCAATACATCTATTGATTTTACATAATATTTCCATGCTTTAAAATTGCATTCCCTCAAACAATTACCTTCAATAACAGAGCTTCACAGATGCTATGTTTTTTTGCCAGGAAGCCCTGTTATTTTGCTGGCATGTTTGACTGGAACTATTCACTGTGCAACAATTTCTGAGTCTGAGGTGATACGAAACTCCAGAAGTTTTAACTCAAATTCTAACAAGTTATTTAACATAGAAACAAGGTTTCATTCATGGGGAAAATTAACCCAACAGGGGCGCTTTCTCACCTCTCTGCACCAGTTGTTATAAATTGAAAGTATACCAGTTAGATATTCCTTAATTAACATGTTTTGGGAAGAAGTTGAATACCAGCAAGAGTGAAGTGCTACTCGGGCACTGAGGATAATTTGCTAATAGAAGGCTGACCCCTCTCAGCAGTGTGCTACCCTGTCAGTACCTGCCCACTCCCTGCAACCTGCTATTTCACCACCAGCCCCAAAGGGTGAAGCATAAAGAGCAGACCCCTTCTTAAAGGTCAGGGAGCAGAAATCAGTGTTCAAACCCTTCTCCTCAGAGAATGCTGGATCCCACAAACCTGGGTTTTTTTGCTGTCAGACACTGACCCCCAGGAGAACACTGCTTTTGACCTGAGCCCTTGCAGAAGGCTCCCAAATTTGAGTGATGGAGTTAAAATCATGGGTGTGTGTAGTTAAATAGCAGTGTGTGCTTTCACATGGTAAAGGGTTTTAAATTCGAGCTTTTTATAACACAGTAATAGGTATGGGACAAGATGGAAGATTTTGGGTGGTGTCTCTTTTTGGTGTTCATCTTTCTTCTTCTTCATGGTTTCAGGCAGGAGTTTCTGGTTGGACAGTCAGTGTCACACTGAGGGTCACAGGAGTTTGGTTATTGGGTTAAAAGCATAAATTATATAGGTGTTAATTCTATATTGCACTGTTTAGCTTTAAGAGACCTTGGAGCAGCTGGATCCCTCTCCATTTTGCTCGCTTCTAGCTGGTGGCTGGAAGTGTTGCTGAACTCTCTGTACTTTAGATAAGATTTAATAAACAACCAAGCCCAAACAAAAGAAAATTCATCTCCTTTGTGTGTTTTTTAATCCTGCCTCTGAGTGAAGACAGAAGAGACTTCAGACAAGCCACTCATTAAGTGGTGCAAAACACCACACCATTGCAAGAGAAGGACAAGCCTGGGATTTCTGAGGAGCTGCCACAGTCCTGTCCAGTTCCACTCTGCTCAGTGCAGGGAGCAGGACAGAAATATATGAATATATATATATATAATATATTTGCAGTACCAAAGCAGGACAGAACAGGAGCACAGGGAACCCAGCAGAACTCTCCCGTTTGGAGGAACATTTTGGGCAGAGTGCTGTGAGAACAGCTGGGGGAAGGGCACCTGTTGGGATGGATGAGAATTTAATGGAGGAGTTTTGCAGATACACAGAAGGTTCTATAGGAATGAAAGCAAGTTTTAATACAGAAGAAAAGAATTTCTGAGCCCGTCTTACTGGGTAACTAGAAGGCAAAGAGCAAGTGAGTTGGAAGGGGCTTTTATGGCTTAGAGCAAGGGATAAATCCACCTCAAACAAAAGATGTTTTTACCAAACAAAAGGATTTTCACAGGCAAACAAGAAAGCCAATGTTGCAAATAGAGAAAAGATCTCAGAAATTTCCACTGCAGAACAAGTCCCAAAGTTTAACATGTAACTACTAATTCTGATGATTGGCTAATTACTAACATAATATGGTAATTTTAGCAGTTTTAATAAGTTATATGTAAATGTAAAAAGTATTGTGTATAATGTTGATTGGCAGTCATGTATTAAGATGCTCTGTAATGAAAAGTATAGAATGCATTGTAATGGGCTTCAGGACACATGGCTTGCCTACAGCCAGCAGCTCTGGGCTCACCCACCACCCTCAACTGCTGTAACTTTGTCTGTGCAATAAACAGCATTTCAGGAGCTGGCTGAAAGCCTCTGTGTCTCTGTCAGGCTCTTACAGGCACCTCCCTGCTGCTCCTGTCTGCTGCAGTGCACAAAGCATCAGCTGGGAGCTCTGCCTGCTCCCACCACCACTGTCACTCCCAGGGTTGGCTGGACCAGGAAATCACAGCCAGCAGCACCCACCAGAAAATTTCCAGACCTCCCCTTGCTCCATTTCCCAACTTGAATCGTGACCAAGAGTATTCCATCTTTCATGCAAAGGCACAAAAATTTTTACCTTCTAACGAGAAGAACACATTTCTGTTTAATTCTTAATTTACTAAGCCCCACAGAGGTTCTATAAAGCACGCAAATTTTAATTTTACACACAGAAAACCAGAGAGGCAAGAAAAGTTGTCAAAAGTGGTGATATGCTAGAAGTCATTCTGCAACCTCAAACCCATCTTCTGGCTTCCTGACTTGGTGTTCTTCTGGTGAGAAGTGCTTGGAAATAGCACTGTTTCTATTTGTAAGTGGAGATGGTGGAGGGAGGAAGTCAGGTGGTGGTGTGGGTAACACCAAATCAAACAAACAGCTACAGACCTGACAAGTTTTACACAGTTTTACACTGGCATTTCTTCTTTGACTTCGTTGGAGGGTATATATTCTGATTTTCTGATTACAGGAGAATACCATTAATAGAACAGACCTTGCTTAAAATTAGCAGAGTTGCCAGGCATCCTGCTCTGACAAATATGAATGGCCCCAAATAAAGATGTCCCCTCAGATATGGCTGTGTAGGCAGGCACACACTTCAGTAAGCACATAAATAAATGCATAACAAAATGTGCCATTGCATGCACGTCTGGGTTTTTAACAAACTGCAAACAAATGAGGCTTCACTGTATGCACTCTAACTCTGTTCTTACTTCACAGACTCTTTGTATCTTTATTTTTCCCCCAACATCTTTGTCTCTACTTACCCATGCAGGGTTCTGTTGACTCAACTGGAAAGACTTTTCATGAGAGCCTGCCCTAGCCTGTCTCAACCACTTTCCATTCCTTCACTTCTGATTCCCTACACACATATTACTGAGTTCCAGATAGATTTTGAAGTCATTTCACATTCCCTTTTTTTTTTTTTTTTGCTACTAGTCTTTGTATGGCCTCTCATCAGCAATTCAAACCTGAGGATATTGTGATTGCATTGTTGGAACTTTTCAACTCCAAGCTTATCTATCACACCTGCATTATTCCTAGTGATTAGCTGCAGTATCACTGTTAAGCTTGTAGGCAATTACCTCATTTAAGGGAGCATCCTTGTAGTGCCTCACTGAACATGCTGTTATCTGCATTTTCATACTGCTGGGTTTTTTTTTATTTCATTCTGTACCAGAACAAATGAAGTCACTTGTTTCTGTTCCAGCCTCTTTTAGGCTGATTGCATTTAAAGATACCCCATCTTTTGACCTTACACTTAATTCCAAAACTTTGTTAGTCCATGATATCATTCAAAACTTTGAGGCAGACTGTCATACTGCATCTTGGTTTTCCACAGTGCGTTTTGAGATTGTTCTTTGCACTAAACTTTCAGTGATGTTAACTAGAACGCTGAAGATGCAGAACAACCACAGAACTATGCAGAATGCAGGACTTCTGCTGCAGCAGACAGGGAAGTGATAAAATTCCACAGCAATAATCACTGTTTATCAGGACAGAGGCCAACTGCAACCACCTCTACATGGAACACAGTGGCCAAGAAAGCCTCAGTCACCAGTCAGTCAGTGCCAAGCACCCTTCCCACACACTCCTAAGGGTAAGGGCTCCCTGACCTGCCCCCAGCCCCACACTGCACCTCCAGACCAGAGCTGAGCATCATCTGTCACCCTGAGAGCTTTCAGAGACAGATCACATCCACAGACAGGAGTTGCTTCTAGAAGACAGACACACATTGTCCCTGATTTCTGATGGATGTTTGACAGGTAGAGGGTACCCTTTACAGATAAACATACATCAACTCAACACAGTTGGTTATATTTTAGACAAGTAAAACAAGACACAAAGCAAAATTTTGTTTATGTGTTACCAAGCCTCCTCCCTTGGCCTGCCTTTCATTTGCAAATGCTCTGGGCTCTAATAACTGACTGATTTATTATCAAATTACAGCTGAAGTTGTAGACACATAATTAAACCAACACATAACACAACTCACATGCTACTGAGAGGGGACCCTTGATTTTTGGATTGAGCATGAGACTTAAAGCCAGAAACTCACAACAGATCTCAGTTTGACTTTTGCTTTGTCTGTTATTATCTTTGTCTCGTATTTCACAAGGCAATTGTAAGATTTACTCCACTAATGTCAGTTATGTGCTTTGAAGACATAAACTACTAAGTGCCAAGTATTATTACTTATTCAGTAGTCTTGTTTTCTATGTTAGTTGCATTTGAGCAAAGCATGCCTTGCTTTTGAGTCAATTTTGCTAGTTTGGTTTCCTTGGTCTCTCATTTTCCATGAAACAGTCACTTGGCAGAAGTTTTGGTTCATACAGCCACACCACATAACCCTGCTCAGAACAAATCTGTGCAACAAAGTGCTCAGAACAACAATAGCTATTGGCATCCCACAGTTTGTCTTCCCTAATATTAACCCCAGGATAAAAATCTTATTTAGAGCTGAGGTAAAGGCTTTGTGTAGCCAGGCATTATTTTGTGATGTTCCAAACTATCTCTGTCCCCTGTGAACTGCAACACAAAGCTTTTCCTCACTGTTTGGTTATGTTATTTCTGTTCACTTTGGAATGAACAGCATCAAAGGATCTAAAACCATTTCTGCTCACATATTCAGTGTGTTTTAATTTTCCCCTTCTAGACATCAGAGACCTTATTGCTTCAGACACCTTCTGCTACTTCTTGGAGGATTTTTTATAAAGTGCTAGAGACTTTAGAAGTTGGTTTGTTTTAGCACTAACTCATTCCCTTCCTAAATTCAATGTTTACATTGTATCTCCACACACCATTTATTTGACTAATTGTTTAATGACATATGAAAAAACTGTTTAAAACCCATACATCAGTAGATGTATGCAGAAGAACATACATCACTCTTCCTTGTTCTTCACACAGGTACTTGTTTAGACACATATAAAGAAAACAAGTATCCTTCACATACCACTGCTGTGCTCCCTCAGCTTCCCAAAGTGTGTAAAAGGAGCAGTTCTCACAGTCAAAATGACACAGAACAAGTTTTCACTTTCAAAGTACCTTTACTTAATCACTTCCTCCACCACTTCCCTAATCTGCGTATCTTAAGGATTATGAATTGTTACACAGTACAATAGAGACTTGTAATTAGGCAATATGGCTCTCCAGAATAAAAATCTCATATATGAACAAAATATGCAATTAAGTCATCAACAGCTTTACTGAAGTATTCCTTTCCCACTGCAAGCTCATCTTGCCCTTCCCTGGCTGTTTCTGATGTTTGTGTCAAGAAACAGATGTTTAAAAATGGCCCACCTCTCATACTGTGTACAAGAACTCTTTCTATAGTGTTCTCAAGAAGAAATTGAGAATTTTCTTCTTGAAAATTCTTAATGAAGAAATATATAATAGTTGCAATTAACATGGGATAGTCAGGCACCCACCTGTGTTCCTTAGGACTATTCACACTTAGGCAGAGACACGAGTGTCTCCTGCAGAAATGGACATGATTTACACAAGGATACACCAGACTCTGAACACCACCAATTACTTTCTGTCCCCAAAACAGAGTCAAAAATGCAATCAGTTTTCTTGAGAAGCTCATGCACTCAAATCAGCACCAGGACTTGAGGAAGCACAAGAATTGGCAGGGGATTTTCCAAACCAATGACCCAAAATTCCCTGACTCGGTGCTAGGTATTTGTCTCAGTCAGCTTTCCAAAATGAATGTGCTCCTGTGGCAGTGGGACAGAGCCACTGCTCCAAAGCTCCCTGCCTTCCTGCCCTCCTCAGCACTGCAGAGATCATTCTTGCCAGGTGAGTCACTGTCCTCAGAGGAATGTCAGCCCCTTTCACTCAGAAATAGCTCCTTAAATATTCCAGAAGAATTTATGGCGTGTCAGTCAAGTTGGTAAAGGCATGGTTAAAAGAATTTCAGATACCTGTGTGCCTCCTCCCATTCTGATGTCTTTCTCCTTATGGATTGTACTGGAGAAGGAAGAAAAAGTAACTATGGATAATTATTTCAGAGACAACAGGAGTCAGGAGCCACCAGTTCACATAAAGGGAAATGATATATAATATACTAGTTCACATTATATATAATTAAATATATATATTATAGCAATTATATTAATATTGTATATACACTATGTAGTTAAATTATATATACCTCTGGTGGCTTTGTGCTTCAGGACAAAGTGTGTGCATGCTCAGCAAGGCAAACATCTGTAACCCCAGGATTTTGTGCTCCCCACACAACAGGCTGGCACCATGGAGAGTGAAGTGAGAGCAGTTTAAGGACTGCACATCCTCAGTTACACTGGCACAACTGCAGGCAAAGCAAGGCTGTGAACCAGATTACTGAGGCTGTGACCATCTAAAAAAAAAACCCTAAAACACTGCCAACCAATCAAAACCCCTACAGCAAATTAGTGAACTGTTTTCTGGAATAATTTTCAACTGTAATTAAATAATGAGAAGCACTTCTAACAGCACAGCTGAAGGAACTGCATTTTGCTGTAAAGGACAGGAGGAACTGGTCAGAGGCAGCAAAAACTTCTAAAGCCAGTTTTTCAGTTGAATCCACTATACCACGAATACACTATCCACTTTCTCCCCAAAATGATACAAACATACAAATAAAACAAAGTTCTACTGGAATCTGAGGCTCTCAGCAGTTCTGACAAGTTGGAGTCTGAAAGTCTGGCCCTCAATGGATGTATGTAGAGTGCAAATAAATTCTTATTTTTATGCCTACCCACAAAGAAAAAGCAAAAGATTGAAATAAGGAAATTACTGGATATATTCAGATGGATAAGTATCTTGTAAAGTGAATAACTAGGCAAGGAAAATCATTAACAATAGAGCCATCTGCTGTATTTCAAAAAAACTACAGCAGCAAAATTCTGAAAGTGGTAAAATGCTTTACCAGCTGAATTTCTCACTACTCAGTGGTACAAAAAGTGATCACAATGATTACTACATCAGTTTAAATAAGAGGAAGTGTGTATTTCTTACACCTCTTCTAATTAAAAAGCAATATTTAGTGGCATAATACTGATCCTCTGTGTCTAATGATACTAATTGACATTGTAGCTGGGCTTGTTAGGAGCCTGAAATGCTCTCCATTCCACTTGAATCAGAGAAACACAGAATTGTGTATGGTAACAGTGAGGTCAGCAGCAAGCTGAATATTTATTTAAATACTGACAAGACACTAGATTACGTTTTTCTTGCTCTAAAGTAAGAATTTCAAGTCAGAAGGAAAAAAAAGGAGGGAAAAAATCAACACAACAACTGAGGGGAAGTTTAGAAGACAGACTAACCCAACAGGTTCTTAGTCTACGTTTACACTCCTAGAAGTAAACTTGAGGAGCCCTCTTTCAAGCATGGTGGGAAAATCAAGTGCCTGGAAGCCAATTCCCAATTTTCATCTCCAACACAGCACTAAAACACAGAACTATAATCCTGTTTCAAAAAGGAACAGTTGTACCAGCACAGACCCAAAGCTGCAGAGAGAATACACTGCTGAAAATCTGGGTGCTAAGCTATGCAAAAATATAACACCTACAAAGCATGCCCAGCCCCTGGGAACTCCATCCTCATCACTGGAAGGTTGGTTCCTGAGCTGCCCTCTCACAGGTGGCTGGAAGTGATCACAAACCCAAACGGAGAGCTTTTGGCATGAATCTCCATAGGGAAGCTCCCCTTGCATTTAAATCAAGGTTGTGAGCATCCACCCACATCCCACCTGCAGGTCACCACCACTCCATCAGTGTGTCTGCCCCAAATGCCTTTATTAAATATTCTGATCAGATGTTTGACAATGCATTTCATTTGTTCCTGCAACCCTTGCCATTCAGCAGTTTCTTACCCAACATTTCATGCAGTTTTTTGTAGGTTACACGACCCAAGTGACATTTCATTACTCCACCTCCAAGTTTTTTCTACGACCGACAAAACCAAACTTCCACGACTGGATCTTTTTAAGCCTCGTAAATAATACAGCAAAGACATGGTTAGCTTAGAAGGAGAACCAAGTGTATTTACCTGCCATCATAGCTATCATACTGGCCTTGTAGACATTGGCAAGTGAGCCCAGTTCACCTGTAGCCAGGATGGTTTTCATGTGAGCTTCTCCACAGGCTGCACGGCACAGACGGATCTCCTCGTAGAGACCTGGGGGTAAAAAGCAGCTGCAAATGATCAAAGTTGCCTGAGAGAGAGATTTTCAAGTATGGCCATAATTTCCACCCCTGGATTAATTTCCAATCTCATAATTAGTCACAGCACTCAGTAAGTTAAGTTTTGTAAGTTCAATAAATTATGTGACTGGAGGTAATCAGCAATGCTGTGCAGTTTCAGACTTTACTTAACAGCCATTAATGTCTGTTCTCTCAAAACTACAAATGTATGAAATACCCATGAAGACATTGGGAGTGAAAAATGCTGTGGTAGTAAAGACTGATCTTAAACCAGCTTTTCCAGCAATAAATATGGTAGTACATTTTTGAATCAGTACTCAGAAATAGCTGTTTTCCTCTGCACCTGGCCAGTGAAACCCTCCCACCCTTCCTGGTAAAACTCAGCAGTGCTCCCACAGAAGTTTACACACAGGGAGACTAAAAGAGTTAGAAATTAATGAAACACTGCAGTCAGATGCTGGCCACTTGGGGATGTTTAAGATTGCTCCAGTGTGGGGAGAAAAGCAGCTCTTACAGTGCACGGTCACCATTTCTGGATCTTGACTTTAAAAAAAAAACTAAGATGCAAAATAAACAAACAGGATGCCTTGCAAGAGGATCCTTTTGACAAACTGTACTCAATCTTCAAACATACAATCAAAAAGTTCTGTGAGAGAAGGCTAAAATACAGTTTTAAATAGGTCTTGCTAAAACAGTCCAGGCTATAATGACTTTTTTTTTTTTCCAGCAATACTAGATTTCATTTCCCCTCATTTTAAGTGAGACCTGGAAGCCCAGGGCAGGGTTTGCCAGCTGTGGCAGGGCCCTCATCTGAGCAATGCCATGGGCACACCAGGCTGTCCAGGGCTGGCATTGCTGGGCTGCCCTTCTGAGACACGCTGCACACATTAGCAGACAACTGGCTGATGCACTTAGCAAGTCCCTTTATAGACATCAGGCTTCACCTTGTTTCTCACTGTGTACCAAAGGTGTGAATTAATCAGTGCTAGCATGCAGTCTAACATGTTTTATTGATCAATTGGTGATGCTCCAGAAACCCACATCAAATCGAGGCTCAAAAAGGAAACACAAAGGACCTGTGCTATTTTTTTTTTTTTTTGTGCATTTAATAACCCTGCTCATGTTAGATCCAAATGAAATCTCTTTTTGTGGAGTGACTCTTTCCTGAAGCTTTTGAAAACCCAGAGAAAGCAGCTTTCTTCTTCTTCTAGTTTCGGTAACAAGAGGAAAAAGTTTTCCCCACCTTTGAGGTACGCCACCAAAAATGTCAAAATGAAATCAACAAAATGTCCATTTAGGTTGGACTCCACGGAAAGAAAATACATCCTCACAGCTGTTGTTCCCTGCACTGCAGCTCCAACACCCTCCCTTGGAGCTGGAAGGTGCTTTTACATGCAATGGCTCACTGCCTGCCAGCACACATCATCCCACGGGCAGGAACAGCTCAGGATCCTCAATCATCCCTGTCTGTCAGGTTAGGAAAAGTGGGCACACTTCAGTGGGGCAGCTGTGTAGGTAAGAAATGCTGTTCTTTATTCAGAGATCAATTATTGCAGACAACAGCTGAAATTCACAGGGAATTTTCAACCCCTGATAGAAATGCAACTACATCTGGGACAGAGCAATTTAACCCGAGCATCCCAGTGAAAACTGGAACTGCTTTGATACAGAACAAGTGTAAAAACTCCAACTCCTTTAGAAGTTTCAGTACTCAGATTTAAATCAAGGCACAAATAACAGGATTATCCTGGAAATCTTGGGCAAATGTCTAAAGCATGGGTGCAGTTAGTCACACTTCAAAATGTGCTCAGTGTTTCAGGAAGTGCTGGGCTTCCTGTGGGACAGACTATGCTGCCAAAAAGTCCAGCACTTAAGGACTCAGTTCCATCACAACAGCAGCAGCATCAAAGCTGGATGCTACAAATGCAGGAATATCTGTGAATATCTATATGGAGGAATATCTGTGAATATCTACATACAGTGAATATCTGTGAATATCTACATACAGTGAATATCTGTGAATATCTATATACAGGAATATCTGTGAATATCTATATACAGGAATATCTGTGATTATCTATATGGAGGAATATCTGTGAATATCTATATGCAGTGAATATCTGTGATTATCTATATACAGTGAATATCTGTGAATATCTATATACAGGAATATCTGTGAATATCTATATGCAGGAATATCTGTGAATATCTATATACAGTGAATATCTGTGAATATCTACATGCAGGAATATCTGTGAATATCTACATGCAGGAATATCTGTGAATATCTACATGCAGTGAATATCTGTGAATATCTACATACAGTGAATATCTGTGATTATCTACATACAGTGAATATCTGTGAATATCTATATGCAGGAATATCTGTGAATATCTATATGCAGGAATATTTGTGATTATCTATATACAGGAATATCTGTGACCTGTGCAGAACACCAGCAACAGCCACAGCAGACACAGCATCTCTGCTTAGCAGCATTGGCACAGAGATTTTGGTCCAAAATCTCTATCACAGGAAACCCTGCAGGTGTATTTTTGACTATGAGCTAAGAACACTATGAGGAGGTTGCAAGAGACTTCCTTTTTGACTCCTAAAAACAAAGAAAAAGCAAAAGCTCTCGAAGCAAATGGCCAGCATATTAAACAAAGCACCAATATCATCCATTCTAAAAGCAGTCTAAATCTTAAAACAGGCAAAAAAACCCCAAAAAAGCAAAAAAGCCAAGAAAACCCAAACCAATAAACCCACAAAAAACCCCAAATCAAGCCAACCTATCCAGAATACCTGCAACCAGCTGCTCACTAATATAATCAGCAGTAGCTCTACTGATCTAGCTGTTAAAATGGATGTGACATAAGAACTCTTCTGCTTTGCACCACTGGAGATACCTGACAGTTTTCATGAAGTTTAGATCTGCTTCTACAAGATGCATTTATAGAATTCAGAAAAATTCAAATTTTGTAGGGGAAAAAAAAATGCTTTTGTAGCTGTGGTTTTAATTCCATGTTCTAAAACACAAGAGTTGTAAGCTTTCTTGTAATTTCCTAACACTAAATATTTCGTGCATTATATTGAATAATATAATTATTAGCAGCTATTAAATACAGCAAAGAAAATGTTCCTTCCCCTATACATTTCCCAAGCAAACATCCCTGATAATTTCTGCTGGCTGTAATCTGCACTAGATTGTCTAAACTTTGGTGTAATACAGCAGTTCTAAAAATCACAAAATAAAGGGAATAATCCAGGTCTCCTACAAAGGAAATTAAAAGATTAAAGGAGGAAAAAAACCACATTGCTTAATTTTTTTTGTGGAATAGTGGAATATGAAAAAATGTGGTGATAAAAATCACTTTTTAAAAGAAATTCTATTTATTTGGTGTTCTTATCCAGTCAGTCCCAGTGACTGATGTTAGGGGTAGAAATTGAGATGAGAAGATGTTTTGATTTCTGCTAGAAAAAGATCAAGGTGATTGTGATGAGCTGGAGCCCCTTCTGTCTGGCATGTTAATTAATGGCAGGTTTGTTAACAAAATGCCAAGCACAAGGCTCTCAGCACAACACCACTCCCCCAGCCCTGCTCCAGCCACATCTGTGGATGCAGTGACATGTGGAGCTGGCAGCAGAGCTTGGCTCCAGGAGAAAAAGCAGAAATCATGCAGCAGGGCATTCTGCACAGCTAGAAATGCTAAATCCAACCACAACCTTCCTGAACAACGTGTGGAGCAGGTCTCTGGAGCAGGGAGTGTGTTTTGCCTGCCCTGTTTATGAAGTATGTAGCACGAAATAGGGTCCCAATGCCTGACCAAAGCCTCCACACTCACATCTGAAAAATCAGCAGGAGTGAAAAGCACTTTTCAAAATGAGGTTATGCCATGGATGCAGACGTGCTCACATTTCTTAGAATATAATTGGGTTTTGTTTCCCCTTTTCTTACAGGAAAATTCAACTGCCACAGAACAAATGATGGATTAACAATGGTCCTGAAGCCACTGACAGTGTAACATGTCCAGGTGTTTGCTAACAGCTGTGGGATCAGCACTAACATTAATTACTGCACCCCACACAACTTCAGCAGGTACAGCAGATATTGATAACAGGGGGGAAAAGAATAATAAATAGATCCAGTCTATTCCAACAGTTTGTTCACCAGCTTGATCACTCTTTACATAAAGGCTCCACATTCTGTGTCTAAAGGAAGTCTCCAAATTTATAATCTATTTTATATATTTAATATATTTATAATTTATATTTTATGATAATTTATGTTTAATCCATACTTTGTCAAGTAATACAAGACAATAGCTGAGTAAACTACTTTAAAGTAGCATTGCTTTAAAAGCTAAAAGGTTATAAAAGCTAGGTAAGTTCATAAACTTGTATCTCATTTAATGTTATTTTCTGATGTAATTTAGCTGTCCAATAAAGCTGCTTTTGTATTCAGCATTATTTAAAAGATCTTAACAATTACTTCACAAAGATCTGGAAAATACATTCTGAGTGTCATGAAGAGCTCCAGCAATATTCAAGAACTGCTTTAAAATAACTTGACATAATTGGACATACACTAAAATATTTAATAACCAAACAAGCCTTTGAAGCAAATCACAAAGCAACACTATTCTATTGTGGTGACCCCAATTACTGCACAGGCAGGAAGAAAAGCTAAAAATGAACAATGAGATAAAGCACTCTACCACATAGATTTTTTTTTTCAATAAGTTCTGAAGTTGTGAAGAGTATCAGCATAAGAAAATACTCAGATAAGTTGTTTATTATTATTATTATTATGACTACTACTATTAGCATAAGTTATAATAGAACTGCAAGGCAGCTTTAATTGATGAAGTACCTTAAACACAAGCACAGGTAGTCACTACTTAATTTTGTGTAATGTAGGGATTTAGCCTAAAAAATCCTTCTTCATGCCTTCCTCTAGATTCCTTGAAAGTATTTTATAGATTATTCTGTGTTATCCCTAATCACACAGGTAACATATCTATTGAAAGCTAAACAGGAAGATAGAACACTAGATTTTCACCAAAATATCCGGATCACCTAATGAAATCCTTTTTTTTTTTTTAAATAGGAAAGTTAAATATTGTAATATTTCACCTAGGGGCATCTCATCTTAATATTTCACCTAGTGGCAAGTAAATTCTGTTCCTGAAGTAGCTTTTTTTCAAGATCATGTAAACACGTGTCACAAACAGATTCAGATTCACGAATAAGCTTAAGAAATCATTTGGAAATAATTTGAATTCTGCCATTGGTGAAAAAAAATATAAGCCATGCCAAAATAAGGGTGGCTTTCAACCTTCATGTCACGACTTCATCTCTGGATAAAAGAACATGCATATCAAAATAAAAAGCCATACCTAACTTACTAATTTAGTAAACTGACAGCTTTATATCACATCCATCACTGCTGTACTCCTCCCTTGTAATTTGTGAGCACAAAGAATAATCCATCTCCCACGCAGAGAAAGCTGACAATGTGTGTCCAGTTCATTTCAGACAGGAGCCAAACTCTGAATCCAAGCCCTGTACTTCTCCTCTGAGTTCTCCCTCACATAATCCTTAAATAACTAACACCAAAAATATGGAGACTGCAAATACTACAAAAGGGGCCAAGATATTGCAGCAAGGAAACCAGTCCTGAAGACACAGATACAGAAATATGTGGTGGTGTTGGTTCAATTCTGTTAATTGAAAGAAGAACTGAAAACATGATCTATTACCATGATTTCTGTTGTTTCCTTAAATGAAGGCAGGTAGCCAGGGGTCCATTATAAAGTCTTCTAAGCAAACAGGATATTATGGCACTGCATTATACAGCTAAATGGAAAATTCATTCCAAGACAATGATTTGTCTACCTTCACATGGAGATTAGTTATAGGAGCACTGTCAGCACTTAAGGCAAACCATTCACAGTACATTAAGGATGCAATTAGAGCAAAAACCATCTTCAGCATTATTGTTCTTACTAATTAGTAGTAGTCTGCAGACGCCAGAACATCAATAATAATATGAACAGTCAATTTGTACCCTCAACTTCCAGGAGAAAGAAAACAACTAAAATACGTGTTTTCATCAAGAATTGAAACACGTCTATTTAAAAAGGTATCATCTACATTAGCAGCCCCTTGGGCTTTCTAACAAAACTCTTCAAATAATTAGGCTTTTACTTGCTATTTTTTTAATGCTGTACACAAAATCCTCTAAAGGCACAGAGGGAATAGAACTGAATTTCCAAACAAAGTCATTCTGCCTGCCCAGCCTGACACAATGTCCAACAGCATTCCTCTCAAAAAATGGAATCCTTTGTCATAAACTGATTAAATAGTTTTTATTTATCAGTTGTTCTGAGGGGAGAAACCAAATTCTTCAAGGTCTGATGGAGAGATTTGGGGAAGAGACGAAGACAGACCCTGCATGTGCAGATAGAAAGGTTTAGGTTCCTTGCCAAAGGAACTTTTTTACTCACCTTCCCACTGGCCAGTCAGCACCAGACTCCTGCTGATGACAATGTCAATCTCTCGGGCACCATATTCCACTGCCAGCCTTATTTCAGCCAGTTTGGTCTCCAGAGGAGTTTGTCCAGATGGAAACCCAGCAGCCACTAGCACAAAAGGGGTGCAGGCAGAAGGAAGAAATGTTTTATGAATGCGTTAAAGTTTTATAAACTGACAATGAAATTGAAAATACCAGTAATACACCAAAAGGTTTGAACGTTATTCTTTTTTTTAATGCTTGCCATGATTCAAAAAATTTACAGGCATCTCATCCTACCCTCTCTTCATCCACAAGAAGCATTAGCTCTACCCCCAAAAACTCATCTCCAGCAAGGTAAGTGAATCTTGTGAGAAGATCTTTCATGTGCCTTGATATTTTCCAGAACAGCCTACATGAAAGCACAGTATCTATTGCTTCCAGCAGAACTGAGCAAACAAGGAGTGAGCTCAGATATGAAGCAACAGACACATTTTTAATTTTCTCCAGTTCTTTTAAGTAGTATCTTGAGTTAAATCATAATAATGTTGTTTAATGGTTAAATCACAATATAGCAAAAACTGCTTGCAATGAGTTCTATTTAAGAGTATATTTATGATGTTTAAGTAAAAAACCCAAAGGTAACTTTGGAAATGGAAAAAATAATGGCTTTGTCAGAGATTGTCTTTCTTTCTGACATTTAAATGCTTTTAGTATGTATTTTCCCCCGACATAACAATGAAAAAAGAACAAAATACTCACATGTCCCTTACATTGAACACTTGATCTAACTTCAAAGTTTGCCCCTGCTTTGAGCAGGGGGTTGGGCCAGATCACATCCAGGGCCCTTTTCCAAACTGAGTAATTCTCTATTTTTTGCTTCCTGCACATTCAGGACCTGTCTCTCTTGTGTGGTGACTGGAGAAGGGCTGACCCTGTCAGATTTGGGATGTGAAAGTCCTGAACCTGTGGCTGCTCAGCAGGAAACAGCCCCTGGCTGTGCACACAGCTTCCTTGAGGTGAGCCTGCAGGATGTGCTGGTTCTGGCTGGGATGGTTGTCCTCACTGGGACTGGGGTGTTTTGGATTTGTGCAGGAATCACTGCTGGCTCTACAGGCATGGTTTGGTAACTGCAGAGTGGTGCCAGCACACAGTCAAGGCCTTTTCTTGGGAGTGCACAAAAAAGCAGCTCTTACCTGAAACCACAAATTTTCTCACTTTTACTGTTCCAATTCTCTTTTTCCCATCCCAGAAATGGGTGTATGAGCCAGCAGCTGTGTGGCACACATTTGCTGGCTTGGGCTAAACCTTGATACAGGATTACACTTAAAAGCCAAACATGATAGGAAAAATAAACCTTTATTAGAACTCCCATCATCATCATCATCTACTTAGTGTACACTGATACTTGTCCAGCACTTTATCTCAATTTCTTCTGTCCAGGTGAGAAAAACACTGATATATTTTAAAGGCCTCTTTGAAGAGCTTCCAGCAAAAAGACTTGGCATTCCTGATAAGCTTGAAGTTGAAAGGCAACAAAAGACTATACCAGAAGAAAATCCTCCTTCCATTCCCTTCCTTCCACCTGTTACCTTTACAACCTACTCCCTGACACAAAAGCAAGTCCAAACTTCTGGATTTTTCCACGTATTTTATAACATCAAACTGTTTAATGGGATATTTTTGAATCAAGCTTACCTGAAGCCACTGGTATGTTACAACCAGCAGCCTTGAGGGTGTTCACAGCATCAGAGACTCTTGCAGGGTACACACAAACTGCTCCAACAGTGATACCTGCAAAAAACCACAGCTCCCTGTATTTCATACAGAGAATTCCACCTTCTCCATGAGCACATGTGCATTGTCCTCACCTCCCACTCCTGTGTTCCCACAGGGATGTTAAGCACTACACCAGGGATGTGTGTTATACCCCACAAATGGTTCAGGTCTTTCTCGTGCTGTTTCCTCCCTCCTGTTCCTTCACCTGAGCCTGGGAGCAAGTCTGCCTTAGCAGGAGTTAAAACTCCAGGATTTTTATTTACAGACTCACAGTTTAATGCCAACACACACAGTTAAGGCATGCTTGATCAGCAAATTGCTGCAGGAGAAACTGCACTGCCAAGCTCTGCTCTTGTGGAGCCAGACTGAGCCCAGCAGCAACTGAGAAGTTTTATGTCCATGCAGCCCTCCTGCATTTCTAGCTAAAATACTCTTCTCTCAAACTGTCAGATAACTGACCTCATATTTATACTTCAACCCTCTGAAGAGTCCATAAATCCAAGTTTTAAAAAAGACTAATCTTCGATATTTTATGTATATGGTTTCAATCAGTGGACGACTTCAATCACTGGACCAACATCCCTTCTGGAAAGTGAGAAAATAATGAGGAAACACTTCCTCCACAAAACACACAGCCCAAAAGATACCATACCTTTATCATGCATGTCCAAGGCTTTGAGCAGATCCTCTCTGATAGGGTGCTTGGCTTTAAAACACAGCCTTTGAACATTTGAAGCAGTGTCATCACCTGAGAGGGTGGTGAGGTCTATGCAGGTGACAGCTTTCAGCAGCCAAGCTGCCTGCAAAGGGAACAAAGCAAGGAATGGAGCATTTCTGTTTGCACTTCCAAAGCCAAACTGCCTTAGGAGATGCAGGAATCAGAAGCCTGGCTCTCACTCTGACAATGGGGAAATGTATAGGATGTAACTGTGGAGGATAAGCAAATAATTGCTTAGGATCCACAGGGCTGGCAGATATCTGTTCATGTCTTCAGCAGTATCTAATGATACAGAAAGGATCCACTTCCTTTTGTGTGAATCAGGAATAAAAAACATCTGTAATTCTGGTGCAAAAACAAAAAAAAAAAAATTCTGGTGGAAAAAAAAAAAACAACCCCAAAAGCAAGAGGTAAGTGATAAGATTAAAGCACTCTTTAGATGGAAATGCTTCAGAATTTTAAGACTCATTAATCAAAGAAAGGAACAGAAGCATAACTAAAAATTTTATGAGCTTTTTTTGCTGAACAAAAATTGAGCTTCAGACATTATTTTGAAATATCTGCTGAAGGTCTTCTAGAAAACACAGTGATGGCTTCACTCAAAGCTGACTTCTCCTACAGGGCACATGTACAGGAGGAGAGTTTGCAATGGCAGTGGGGTCATGAACCATCACTGGCCCCTGTTAGTCTAAGCCTGACTGGTTCTAGTTCCTTCTTTCATCCTATAATACTTGGAAACAGGCTTTCCCTTGAAATAGTTTTATGTTACTTTAACTTGGATTTTTTTATCCTCTGTTTGAGTGAATTTTTGTCTCCTCTCATGACATGAATCATAGTCATCAAGACAGATGTAGTCAGGGGGTTTCAAGAACTGGTATAAACTTCAGGTTTTTTTAAAGGATTTTTCAATTGGGTATTTTGGGAAACAGGCTACAGAATCTGAATCTGTGATGCTGCTTACACTCAAAGGTTAAGAAAACACAGGACTGACTGCCCTGCAGTGACAATGTTCAAACACAGAAGATTTGATTCTGACACCCTTCAAAGTGAAACCTTGCTCCAGTGCTGGTGTTTCTACACAGCAGAAGGGAGAATTGTTAGGAATAAACATCTGTCCTCCAGCTGTGCTGTGGAAGTGACACTAAATCCCTTTCTTCCCAATGAGTCTCTACAATCAAAGCCTGTGGCTCTCTCTGTTATTTACATGGAAACCTCAGCTGAAAGAAGACTTTGTTTTCACATTGCTGCACCTGCAGTATCTGAGGACAGCCATGGTTATGGAGCACCACCTGGACTTTCTCACTGATGCTATTTCCCAACTCAGAGCCACTGGACTGATAAACTTGGTGTCAAATAATTTTTAATGCATAAGAAACTCTAAAGAAATGCCGAGCTGTTGTCTAAATACCCTCCATTTATCTCCATTTTTAAAATTCAATCATGACACACAAATCACAGATTTTCAGGAAGGAAAAACAGGCAGGAAACTTTTTTTCTATCACCTTCTAGTAGCATCTTACACCTACATCAAATTATCCCCAAACTGTAATCCCAAAATCTGTGCTCATTGTGAGCACAGCTTCAGCCACTCCAGAATGGTTGCATGATGTCAACTATTTTGAACAACTTTTTTAAGAATTAAGTATAATTGATTCTTGCTTTGTTCTGTTATGTTCCACTCTTAAGAATGATCCTTCATCATCTCCTTCCTCCTGCTTCCAGGTTTCCAGCTACTGTTGCACATAACCAACTTGTTCAGTGTGCAGAGGGGAAGCATCCCAAGCATTGTTTGCAGAACAGCTGCTTGGTGAATGGACAAAGTTTGTCCTTTGACACTAAAATGGACAAAACCCAACCATTTACCTTATCTCAGCAGCTGAAAATCAGTTTTCCTAACATTAGTGGGCTTCTTCCCCCCACCAAATGCCACAGCCAGTGAGGATTTTTGAATTTTAGCTAAAAAACTAGTTAAGCAATGAAATCACACACACTGAGAATGTTTAAGCAAAGAAAAAACATCCAGGTAGGTCAAACTTGACAGGAACCGTGATCATATCTTACAGCTTTAAAATTAAAAAATAAGAAGGCAGCATGCAGAGAAGTCTGTCTGGGAAACAGAATAAATGTGGAGGGATAGTAATATACAATTTAATCCACTCATGAATAAAGATGACCTAAATCCATCTGCAGTTTTGCCAGTCATGAGTTATAAGGTTTTTAACTTGTTTGGATAAATGCGTCACCTTATTCCATCCCATCATCATCAAATACAAATTACTAAAATAAGACATGGACAAGCACATCTTTTAAGTTTACATGTATCTTGAAAAAAATTCAATATTACAGCCTGGAGAGGGAGAGTGACTGTGTTAAAAATACAGGAACAGAATGCATAAGAAGAGCACTTACTTGCCAATTACCTTTCAAAGTTTTCCATTTTTTAATTTGTTCTGCATGCCTCACCACTGCAGGTCGATTCACATACACTTTTGAGATCCAGCCAAGTTCTGGGGAGATAAAGAAAGAAAGAAAGAAAGAAAGAAAAAAAAGAAGAAAAAAAAAAGCTTCATCTATTTCTGTGTTCTTTTAATATATGGTGTGGTACTTCAGAAGAGAGTTGTAGAAAGTTTGGAAGCTCTGAAGAGAGTGTTGTGCTTTCATGTCCTTCTAAGGGCTTGTGTACTTATCACCAGCCCAAAATAACCTCAGCTTCTGTTAGGGGATGATCTGTGAACTGGGTATTTCACACAGCATGTTTTGTGTGCCATTACAAGTGAATTAATTGAGTGCTGATGACACAGAGACACTGTGCTGCCAGCCCTGGACTGAGAAGTTTATTATATGTAACATGAAAAAAAAAAAACAACAACAAAACCTACAACAAAACAGCCTTCTGCCATTGCCTGATGACTTATTTCTAGATTCCAGAATTGCCAAAGAGCAGCAGATGCTCACATGCACTAAAATAATGAAACTGTCTAGAGCCAGAAGAACCAAATATTGGCCACTGCTTAACGAAGGGTAACTGACTGATAAAGGAGAACTGTGGGTTCAGGCTCTTGAATCTTTAAATTTCTGCTTAGTATAGTAAATCCAGAGTGTAATTCTTAATATTAACAAACACAGACAGTTCATGAGAGTACACAGGAAAAAGAAATTTGAATATCTTTAAAATCTCTCACATCCCAGAACATAAATAATTCTACATACCAGCCATATAAGCATTCCATGAAAACACTCTGAAAATAACATCAACAATCATTAACCACCAATCACCAGCAAATCACCACCATCAATCATCAAATATCATCACTAGTTAAGGTCAGAGTATGGACATGGGCATAGATAGACACTAGGAGACAATAATTCTGGGTGACTGAATTTATTAAGAGCATGTCACTCTATGAATCTTCTTTACTACAGTGTTAAATTGCATTTCCCTTGAGCATATTGATTAAAAAAAAAAGGTTTCAAACTTAAAAAAAAAACAACTGGTAGACAAAGACAAAATTGTTACAAAAACTATGGCTACAACTTTCCTCCTTTTTTGCCTATAGGCACAGTAGGCACACATTTAACAAAGTCCATGGGGGAGAAAAACACACATCAATAAATAAATAGAGGAGGGACACACAAACTCTGTGTTCTGATTCTCCTGTTATGTGCCAGGTGCTGAGGTAGCATCAACTAATCACAATCCCATTTATTACAATAACTTTTGAACCCTCCTGGGTGCACAGTGACCTTTCAGCCCCTCTGGAAAATGCCATAAAACCAAAGGAAGCAGTTTAGATGAGGAACTCAGCTTCTCCCTCTCTAATAAGGATCCTTTCAGCTGGTCTGCTCTAACCTCTTCTTTCTACATTTTTTAAGGCAACCAAGAAAACCAGCTGATAAATGATTTATAAAAACAATTCTTTGGGAGAATATGAAGACAGTGTCCAGTCTGTTAGGGAAAATTCAAGTTTAAGATGAAAATTTCAATGAAAGGACACAAATTTTGCCCATGAGTAGGTTAATTCTTCATTAGTCATTGTTTGTAGAGGATTCAGTCTGATACAGCTTTGGATCTACCCCACCTGACTCAGGTCTAAGCAATCTTTTTAGGATGTAGAACCCTGCACACCAGATCAGCTTAAAGAAAATAATCAACTGTAATGCCATTTGGAGAAAGGAAAGGGGAAAAAAAAAAAAGAAAGAAAGAAGACAATTCATAATGGGAGAAAAGGTGTGGAAGGAGAGTGGAAGTGGAAATGAGCCACTACTTTTGCTTTTCCCAAAGTCCCCTGTGAAAGTCACCAAATACCAGCTGATCAGCAATAGCTGACTGCACATTCTTGGCAAATATGACAAAATCCATTGGTTTAAGTCCTTTTCACTGTCTGACACATTTTACCCTCTGTTTTCAGTGGCTCAAGGCTAGTCCCAAAGGCAGCTGACCCACGGCAACTCAGTAATGTCTAATATCCAATTTTTGTGCGTGGGATACAAGAGTCCCTGAAAGACCACAGAATGTGGATCTCCAAGTTTATTTGTTTTTTTTTCAGTGTGGGAACTCAAACCACAGCACACAGCACAGGCAGAGAATTAAAAAACCAAAAAAAAACCCAAAAAAAAAACCCAAACAAACAAAAAAAGGAGTAATTTAACAAAAAAATCAGAGCTCCATCCTTTCTGTACAACTTAATACGAGACATCATGCAGCTTACAACAGGAAATGAAAGGGTGCAATAAAAATGGCACGGCAAGGAAGGACAAAGGTTCTGGTAATATGCAGCAGCAGATGGAGGCTTCCATATAACACAGACCTTTTATTCAAGCCCATTCCTACATTAATTAAAGCAATGGGTAAGTGAAAACAAATATGTCTCAGCATAATTGTCTCTAAATAGACTTTCAAAGTTTGCCATGTGAGGTCTCATCACATCTTTAGATCTAAGTGCTTTTATTCAGAAAAATCACAATTCCAGCTTTTCTCTTTTTTTCATTAAATATCAGGATAAAACCATTTTTTGAAATAGAACTGACTGCCTTTGGATTCTCCCCCTCCCTCATTCCCCCAAGCTTTATGATTTAGTATCTGGCTAAGGAAAACTATATTTAATTAGGCTCATTAACCTTGCAGTGTGAACACGTCTTTTTTTCTTTTTTTTAAATAAGTCATCTGCTAGTCATCTGCACAGTCATGTGGCTTCAGGGATAAAAGTAATTAAAGCAGTTACACTACAGCTAATTAGTCAATATTCTGTAATCACTCTTTTAGTTTACTTTTTTCTCTGAAGACATTTGAAAAAAATCATATTCAATTCCTTAACAGGAAATTCATCTCCTCTCTTTGAAGAACATGAATCCAAAAATACTGAGCGTCTCCTCAGAAAACAATAAATAAAACCACTTCATTAGGATAATTACATAAATATCTAAGCTTCCTAACACATTCCTCATAAAACAGACTAAGCTTTACAGAAGCTTTTTAAAAAAATGTGTTGATGGCATCCCTTCAGATGGTGAAAGAGAAAGCTCAAGAATGCCTGAGGCAGTAGTTTCACAAGCATTTCAAGGCAGCACTGTTCCCAAAAGAAGCTGCCCCCCTCAACTGGTTATTTCATTTTGTGTGCCAGGGACAGCATGTGTGCTCCTGCTCCTACCACGAGCACATGATAAAACGGGAAGGGAAGTGATGAAAGCTGTTATTTTGGGAGAAGAACCGTGTCCTGAACCTTCCTGGAGAAATGAGGAGCTCAGCTGGCCACAGGCTGACCCCAGCTGGCCACACAGAGCTGAGCAAAGCCACCGAAAGGAGAGAAAAGGCTTTGGGATCAGGTCTTGTTACAGCTGTCTCACCGTGTAAGCTGTTGAGAGATTTGGGGGTTATCCAGCTTTGTCAGGACAGAAGTCATAGCTATTTTTCCCATAGCAACATTCGATATGGACCAACAGATCCTTAATTTCATGTGGGGCTTCCTTTACCTGACAGAAGTTCAGCCTCCAAGCTACCAGCATCCAGGTACTCAAAGCAGGACATCAGAGCATGAGCCCTGAGCTGGAAATCAGCTCTGCTGGCCGGTGCCATCAGTGAAACCACACAAAATGGATCATGGCACCTTCCTCCAAAGCACTTTGGAAACCACTGACAAGCCTTTCCTCAGGAAGGGAGATGCAGAACAGCACCCAGCTCCCTGCAGGTCCAAGTCCTCTGTTGTTCCCTCTCTTCTTCCCTGGCTTGAGACATCTCCTCACCCCAAAAACCCAGCTGTCCTCACATGGTCCTCACAAGCACGAGTAAAACAGGACTCTAGCACTTGCATAAAGGCCAAAAATAAAATAGTTGCAATGAAAATTAATGTAATTGCTGATCTGTACCTGCCTTTCCCTCAGCAAAAGAACTGATTTGGTCACTCCACCCAGTGCCTTACTTATTTCCAAGACATTTACTTATCCTTCAAATTTGATTAAAATTACCCAGCAGATTCAAAAGGTGTTAGAACAGTGAAGAAGCAGAGCCACAGTACAGGCTAAAACTAGCTATTAATATATTAGAACAGAATTATGCTGTCTTGAAAAGGGATGTAACACTTCATTATCTAAATGCCACTTACCACCAGGCTAGCTCTCACATGTAGAAGGCTCAGAAATACCAACTATAATTAAAAATATCAATTGAAACATAATGAATGTATTTTTGGCCCTTCAACTAGAGGGTCTGAGCAACACAGATAGATAATGGGTTTTTTTTGGAATCCAAGAACACTGCAAAACAACTGCAATTAATTAGTTATTACTCAGAATACATACATATGTGTGTGTGTATATTCAGACATACAGAGGGAAGGGAAGG
>VWZS01008706.1:873938-890576 GCA_013397075.1 Rhabdornis inornatus | reverse complement strand
GGAAAGGGAAGGGAAGGGAAGGGAAGGGAAGGGGAGGGAAGGGAAGGGAAATGTATCAGTG
Organism: Rhabdornis inornatus; assembly: GCA_013397075.1. Lineage (NCBI taxonomy): Eukaryota > Metazoa > Chordata > Aves > Passeriformes > Rhabdornithidae > Rhabdornis > Rhabdornis inornatus. Next base: position 890,515 of record VWZS01008706.1, on the reverse strand, counting down.
TATGAGACTGGAGAGCCCCTGACTATACACACCAAGGTCTTTTAATCTGTGTAACATGCACCTATTCTTAATTCCAAGGAAACACTTTCTTCTATTAGGGCACAGTGGTGCATACAAGAGAAGGAGATAAGGGGGGAAGAATCAAAGAATTTTACAAAAATGTATTTTTTTTATATATCATACAGGAAAGCACTACATGCCATGATTTGTGAAGAGTTTGGCTTGTCAGTGATAAACAAATAGATCCTCTCTAAAGGCAACATCAGAGACCTACTGCTTCAATAATTACATTATGTAGCAGCCACAGAAACAGCAGACACAGAAAAGGACACAAAAAATATATTTTTAAGTAAAATACTTTTTGCCACTAGATGTCCCTGTTAAAAAACTGTAATTCTACACAAAGCTGTGTGGGAAACAGGGCAAATCACCTGAATTAGTGTTAAAGCTGCTGGCACAGGCTTGTAAAACCTTCAAAAGCTGCAGTGCCTAAGTCACAGAAGCAGTGAGTATTGTTAGCAACCATGAAAGATAAAGGTAAGGGTTTGCCCTGTCCTTTCTGAGTACTGCTACCAGCTAAGGTACAGCACTAAGATATGTTAAGTGCTGTATTAAGTATGCTGCTGTATTTCAGATAGGGATTTAGTGGGAGAGCAAATGGCAGGGAGGTGCAGCTCTCTTTAAAGCAGCCAGCATAAGGCAGATGCTAGAATCTGCCACTTAAACGTGGTCACAGCCACACCATTCCCTTTCCTACCCCTGTCCTGAACATCTAACCCAGCTGGTTTTGACCACAACCGGTTTAAACAAAGATCACTGGGAAGGGATGGCAACAAGGATCAGAACTGAGCTGACCTCACCTTCAAGTTTCTGGATTCTCCACACATCATTGTGATTAATTTGTTGAATTAAATTTATTAAGAAAAAGCATGGCACACCCCTAGTTTAACGCAACTGGAGTGCATTTGCAGACTTTTGTGCTGGTTGTTTTTTCTAACAGATTTGTTTTGTCAGTACATTATCCATGTTTGTTTCAGCTCTTCAGATGGCTGCAGTTGAAACTCACCTGTCCCTACAAGCAGCCCATGAACAAGGACATCAAAGAGCAATTAGCTCACCTTTGAAAGCAGCAACAGCTCCACAATTTCAGTGAATGGGTAAGTAGCCGTGGAGTGGGGTGTTAACCCCTTAGGTGCGGCGGAAATAAGATGCACAGCTACATGGTCATCTCTCATGACAGGAAAGAGAGAGAGAGAGACAAGTTTATTCAGAAACACACTGGTTTTTATAACATGACTCGCAACTCCAAGAGCAGAAAAAGATGATTGGTTCAGAGAGAAGACACCTCGTTCCCAGGGCCTGGTCACACACACAACAGGAGTTCTGTCTTGCTATTAATTCCTCTCTATTTTGACCAAGGTATCATCCTGGGAGAGATTTTCCCTGGCCTTCAGCTGGACCAGCTTATCAGGCTGGGAACAGAGCTGAGAAGCTCCGGCCTGGAATATTTTCCAGGCTGTAATTTCTTACTTTCTCAATATGTGTATCCCACATGGATACACAGCTCCCACTTGTCCATCCACAGTGCAAACATCTAAACTGCATGTTGGCTCTGCAAAAAGTGCCTGTGCTTGTTCGCATGACAGTGATGGAACAATCCCTGAACTCTGCTCGTGCCAGCTTTGAGTCCTACCTGTCCCACACCAGCTGCCCTTTGCTCCCCCTTGTCCATGACTCCCTGTGGCTCCTCTGCTTCATTGTCCACCTACTCATAGTGCTCAAATTATCACACCTTAACCTACTCATAGTGCCCAAATTATCACACCTTAACCTACTCATAATAACCGAATTAATCACACCTTAACCTACTGATAATGACCGAATTATCACACCTTAGAGGCAGGCTGTAGGAAGCCTCCCTGCTTTAACTCATGCCACTGCTGCAGCTGAGGAAGCTGCAGCACTTTCCCCTTCCCCAGCAATGAGGAGAAAGGGCAAAGGCAGGGAAAGGGAAAGTTTCTCGTCTGTGCTCTGCCTTGTCTGAGGCACAACAACCTCTCGGGTTGGAGACCAAAAGCACCTGGAAAATCCTCAGAGAGCAAGCAACAAGGAGAGCGAGCAGAAGAGGCGGAGTCTCGAGTTTGCAAATGAGAGACAGGATTGTTTTTAAACTCTTCGTGAGAAAGAGGGGAGGAAGGATTGGACAGAATGGCGTGCAGGACAGAACCAGGTTTAGCTTTGTGCCAGCACCAGGGCTCTACAAGCTCTGCCCTGCTCAGAACCCTGCAATCCAAACCCATAGTGACACGGAACTCGTGTTTAACCCGCAGTACCAAACCCTCCTCCCGGTTACATGTCAGAACACCCACGGGAAGCGCAGCGCTGTTCCTATTTCGGCTTTTCACGGGAACTCGGCTCCGCAGTGCCGGGAAGAGGCTGGGCCGGGCTGCGGTACCGCCCCGGGACCCGCAGCGCGCACCGGGGATGCCCGGTTCTGGGGATGCCCGGTCCCGAAGGATGCCCAGCCCGGGAAATGCCCGGTTCTGGGAATGCCCGGTTCTGGGAATACCCGGAACCGGGGGATGCCCAGCTCTGGGGATGTCCGGTGCCGGGGGATGCCCGGTGCCGGGGGTGTCCAGTTCTGGGAATACCCGGTCCCGGGGGTGTCCGGTCCCGGGAGTGTACGGTCCTGGGGGATGCCCTGTTCCGGGGGTGCCCGGTTCCAGGGATAGCCGGTTCTGGGGATACCCGGTTCCGGAGGTACCCGGCCCCAGGGCTGCCCTTACCCAGCTCGGTGCCCGGGTTCCGGCCCGCCATGGCCCCGCTGTCCGGGCACACCCGGCTCCGGTCCGGCTCCGCCCCGCACGGGCAGGAAGCGGCGGGGCCGCAGCTCCGCCACGTGGGGACCGAGCCGGGCACGGACCGCACCCGTCCGGGGCTGCGGGAATGCTCCTTTCCTTCGGTGTTACATGGAAGTTCCGTTCTGTTAAAAACTGCAATGTAATATTTGTAGTCGGTTTGTCGAGACGGCACCAACACCAGTCTTTTATTAAAAACTTTTCATGCTTTCTTTCAATGAATTTCTTTCAGGCAACTCCTTCCCTCATTAGCTGCTTCACACAGCACTGACTCCTTTTCTTATTGACTCCTTCTCTCCTCTCTGCAAGTTTCCTCTTTCCTTCTGCATAACTGGCTAACCCCAACCTGTCCCTTACCCAGCCACCTAACCCTGTCTGTCCCTCACACAGCATCTTCTTACATTGTCTGTCCCTTGCACAACCACATGTCCCTTCCTCCTCACAGCACAGCCAGCAGACTCCGTCCCAAACTGCAGCAGAACTCCATCCCAAACTGCAGCAGAACTCCATCCCAAACTGCAGCAGAACTCCGTCCCAAACTGCAGCAGAACTCCGTCCCAAACTGCAGCAGAACTCCGTCCCAAACTGCAGCAGACTCCGTCCCAAACTGCAGCAGAACTCCGTCCCAAACTGCAGCAGACTCTGGGTCTCAAGCTCCAACTCGAACTCCAACTGTGACTAGTGGCCAGCTAGCCCACTCTTTTAGAACCCCCATCCTCATTTCGCAGGCAAGGCTGTTTCCACTCCTCAGTAATCAGTACAGCTCTAATTCATTGAGAAAACTTGCCTTCTGCACTATCCTTTCAACGTATCTACCCACAAATATTGGCTTTTGCATTTGTGTTTTAGTTTTTGCATGCTGGTATTGACCATAAATATTCAAATATAGTACAATGTATAATTCTGTTTAGCTGTTCATTAGTTTTATAAACTATTAGTTTAAGTGTGTACTTACATATATACACATGTAAGTATGTGTAATTTATAGGAATAGTGGTGTGATTAATGTATTATATTGTAGGCCTTAGTAAAACCACAAAATGTTTAGAATGCTTCTATGTGACTGAAAGAATGGTAGGAAATAATTTTATTGGTTCCCACATCTGCTGACCGACATCTCCAAGAGATAACAAAACAGTGATAAAGCAGAGCACCAGAGAAGAATCATAGAATTTGTTAACCCCTTATCGGAGGATGTGGAACAACAGGATGGAATCACAAGAAGAAATAAAACATATCTCACAGGATGTCGTGCAGAAAAGTTAGAGCGCAAAGAAAACAAACCGAGGAGTTCCTGAAACATCAAAAACTCACAGGAATGTCTGAATAATGTATGAAGCACATGAATATGTATGTACCTCAGTAATGTAACAGTATATAGATCACACTCGACTTTACTGGTGTGCACCCCAGCACTGGTTGATTTTTTAATCTCTTATTAAACTTTTTAAAAAAATTTCAAACTGCAAATCTTGTTTTTCAGTTTTCACATAGCACTAAACCTGCTGTTTGTGTGCTGATGAGTCAAGGCACTGTCCAGTTCCTTCATTGTCACTCCTCAAGGAAGAGCTAGTGCCACACAAACACATGGGGTCAATCAACCTACCAACCTGTAAAACTTCTAGTGGTACCTGCAGAGTGAAATTCTGGTAACAAGGCCACTGAAAACTTCATGGCCTTTACGTTTTTTCCAGATCTGGGAAAAAACCACAAAGTCTCATGAAAATTATATTGTACATTGTTAATATTGATGTTTAGGTGAAACAGTGTCCAACTTTAGTCCTATTTGCTCAGTGCTAACAAAGAAACCCCAAATTCACAATGGTATGAGGTAAAGCAGGAAAGGGTCATAGCTCTGAAACCTGAGGACACTTTTCTTGCTTGCTTTTCCCATACCAACACTGCCTGTGTACTTTGAGAAGCAATAATTTGGAAGATGGCACTCACTCTGGAAGTATATACCATTTGCACTGTGTACTTCAGGACCTGGCAAAGCAGTCCAAAAATAACATGCTTCAAAGTACTTGTGGTGGTGCATCCTCCTCCTCCTCCTCCTCCCCCTTTTCCAGTCCACACTGTCATCTAAGAAATACTTGTGATGCTTTGGCCTTGACAAAGAGCACTGGGCTCAGCTCCTCTTGAGCTCATCAGAAACACTGACTGCTTCACTGTCTGCAGGAACTCCTGCTGTCTAGTGAGCTCTTGTTTTCTTCAAGAACAGCCTTGGAAATAGTTTTTCACGCTGAATGCCATAACATCCCTGTTCCCACACTTTCAAACAAAGCATTGACCTTAACTTTGTCTGGGATGAACCATTGTTACCCTGGATGTCTAAGTTAGGCTTGTAAAGATTAAATCCTAAACTGGGTTAAATTCTGCTAAGTGTTTTTCCCCTGTTAAATTGTTATTGTAAAGTTCTAAGTTAAGTTAGGTGTAAGTGAAGTGTTGTTCCTCTGTAAAATTGTTAGGTTTAAAGTAGAAGTTAAAGTTTGAGTACTGTTAAGCTTTTAGGCCTTAATTCATTTTTATCCTTGCCCTCACTATACACACACATCCCTCTAGACAGTTCTCAGTTAAGCTCTGTTTGAGTGCCTGGACTTTGTTTGGTTTTGTTGTTTGTTGTTCCGTGGCATGCCTTAACTGTCCTGTAAGTAGTAGACTGAATCTTGCCAATGAACTTTGTTGTCATGTCACTTAATATTAAATCTGGGTTTTGCTGATAACCCTTACTGGTGATTTTTCAAACACTTGTTCATAACTGTTGTTTTGGGTTTTTTTTCATTTCTTCCAGTATGTTAGTAGCTGTTACTACATATTAGGTTTTTATGACTATTAGCTGTTCCACTTTTATGCATCCCAAAGCAAGCTGTAAATGCAGAATGAGGGACATGGTTTTCTGGTGAACTTGGGAACAACTAGATTAACAGTTAACAGCTGAATTTGATGGTAAAGGTTTTTTTCCCCAGCTAAACAATTCTGAGATTTTATTCCAGACATCTCTATGAAATGCTATAGAGCCTACTGCAAATATGGAATAAAACCCACAGCATGCAACAAGTTTCACCACAGGGCGAGGTGCTCCAAGTTCCTAATTTTAAATGCATCCAATTTGTAAAATAAAATTTTTATGCTCAAGTACTAGATATGGAGCCTTAGTGGAATTAGCAAGACTGAATCATTTAGCTGTAAATCAGAGTTGATTGTTTTTAGAATAAAATTCAAATAGGTATAGCCTGTGAAAACAGGACAGTAAGGACAAGTATGAATATGAAAAAATAAAACTGTGAGTGAATATACCTCTAACTTTCTTCTTACCACACAGAATGCATTATGTAAAGCTTTCAGCATAACATTAAAGGAAATGACAAGTGGAAGAATGGCAATTGTTTTCTTTAATGAAGAAAATATGATTTATAACCTTGAAAGGGTAACTTTTTTATCCAGTCTGGAGGACTAAACCCAAGCTTTACACAGATTTGCAGCCAGCCTCTGATATTTTCATATACAACCAAATACTTCAGGCAGCACGTTTAATTCAGGAATTTTCACTGTTTCTCTTTTTAAAGACTCATGTTTACATTCAAACTTTAAAGAATAAAAAAGATACAAAGCTTACAGATCAAAGAACTTGCCACTCCCTGTACCAACACTAAAACATTCTTTTGCTTTCTCTCTCTACAGTACAAACCCAAGATGCCAAGGATTACGTGATTAATGCAGTTGCTTTTCCATTTCATGAACCCAACGCTCAAAAGTAAGGTACGAGTTTGGAGAGGCATTTTATTTAGACAACTGAAAACAGTTAAACATTCAGAAGCAGCATACAATGAAACAAAACCCCAACCAAATACTTTTAAGTACATAATCCCTTCTTTTCAACTAGAGCCAATTTTTCCAACTTTCAAGGAAAAAAAAAAGGTAAAAGCCATTGTATCTCTTCTTCGTAATAATGAAAACACACTACAATGAGTCTAATTGAGATTGGAGAGACTGGATCTTGGCTTGCACACTTCTTTGAAAAGACAGTAGGCAGTTATGCCAAAAAGCCAGCAGAACTCTACTACTTGTCTTTTGGGTTTTTATTTGGATGCTCAGTTCTCTTACAGACAACACCTAGCCAGTTCCACTGCATTCTCATCAATTACTGCCCATCTTTGCCCCACGCAGGGAGCGCTCTCTGGAAGGCTGCTGTCGGTCACTGCTCACTTGATTTAGTCTCACATGTCCATGTGCCACGTAACAGCTGCAGGAATCAGGCTTTCACTTCAGGAGTTGAGCTGTACACTGTATCTGAGTTTTCAGAGGCAATCTCTTCTGCAACTAAATAAAAAGGGTGTAATTTAACTTCACTTTAGATACACAAACCAAAGAAATGTTATAAGGACTGCTTAAATAGACCAGTTTGTTTTCCCGTTCAACCTGATACAGCTGTTCTAGCCCATCTGTTCTGCCTGCACAGCTCTGTCACCAGTCTGAAACTTACCACATAATCAATGTCAGGCAAATGCATTCAAAGGTCTTTTGAAAAGAGTGAAAAATACCAGTAAGCACTTGAGGGAAAGTACTCCTTCCATACTAAGGAATGCTATCATCTTGACTATCTTTACACTGAGGCAGTTGAAGCTGACAGTTCAGTTCATTACCTATTTCCTCCTCTGCAGTTCCTGGAAGGGTAGTCCTTGCTTTTGCTGCTTCTGCATTCTCCTCTTCTGTAGAGAAAGAGTAGAAAAACAGTCAATACCTTCACTTCCACCCACCCACCTTAATTTAAAAAGAAAAAAAAGTAATTTCCATGTAATTCAGCGTTGAGGAGAAACACTTGAGCAAGCAATTCTATTAATGAATATCCACATGTAGTTACTGCTTCACTCTCCCCAAGCTGAAAGAATCAGAGTACAAAATAAAATAAAACTACCATCCACACTTTCTAGAGTTTCTCCTTCAGAATTATAAAAGTCGCATCACATATTTCTAGCTCTTTAACATAAAAATACACCAGACTCTTGGTTTAAATATCCACAAAGTGTCTATATTCACAAAGTGTCTATATTCACAAAGCTTACTGGTCTACTGTTAATTCCATACATGACAGCTACAAAAATACACCCGTCAATCGAACAGGTATGATCAGAAACTCTCAGAAGACAGAAGTTACAGGAGTTGCCAAGTTTCCCCAGGACCAAGCATGCACTTACCAGGAACTACACACTTCCAAAGGCCATAGGTTTTCCCTACTGTTGTCTGCCACAGCCTTAGTGTGCCATCCTCAGAGCCACTGGCATATAACTCTCCATCGGGGCTAAATCGCACGCAGTGAATGGGACCAAAGTGCCCTTTGTAAGATTCTGGAGGGAACATGGCAACACCATCAATTTCAAATTTCAGCCAACAACTGAAATTTAAGTACAAACCCATCAGTTTCTGACACAAACAATTTTAAATGAGGGCTGGATCAGTAAGAAAATATGCTTTTTTTGAAACAAATTTGGCCAACACATTTCTCATAAAATCTTGTAACTGACATATCTAATGAACGGTATGACAATTTAACATACAGCTATTACAGCAATACAGAATGAGATTTTTTTTTAATAGGTACAGAATTGTTGAATGGATGTTTTAATTAGTTCTACAATATTAGGTATACTGAGATAGCAAAAAACGTTTAATATTATAAACTTTTTCATCATCCTCTTAGCATGCTATGCTAAGACCTCATTTGTGTACAACAGTTTCATTTACTGGTCATTATTTTATTAATACCTATCTCAGAACTCCTTTATGATTATAGGAGACAGACATACCTAATTCTTCTCCTGTATTATAGTCATATTTATAGAGTTTAAAATCTTCACCACCTGCAACCAAACATTCTTTCGCAGGGTGAAGTGATGCAGAATTGATTGTAGCAGGTGCTTCAAATGATTTAATCTGCTCTAGACTGAGGGAGAAAAGTTTGTTAATAAAGTTCATATTAAAAAAAAAAATCCTGAGAGCAAAGAAAACTGTCATTCTACTAATCTCAACTCATTTTACCAGAAATAGAATACAACCCCACAGAGTTTCTGAAACAAGTTTTGATACTTGCAAATATCATGCTTGTGAAGTTAGAAATTAGTTTAGAATAAACAAAACAAAAGTTCACACAGACAGAACTACTTTCTGGAATATGTTTAAGCATGTAATTTCCTTTCTTGAAACATCACAGAGATGCCAGTTTTGACAGCTTGGTGATTCTGGCCTTGCACAGCCAGTTTTTACCCACAAGAAGCCCATTACTCCACCTGTGAAAACTGGACTCACGTTTCTGCACTGTGAAAAGCAATAGTCTTGCCATAGGTTATCACCAGTATCTGTCCTTCTGGAACATACTCCATGCTGCTCACTGACATTGCCACATTTAGTGACTTCACCTCAGTCATGGTACTCCGGTCCCAGAGGCTTAAAAGGAAACAAAAAGGGAAAAAAAAGACTCTCAGACAACTTCTGTAAATCAAACCCTTTCCATCTCACATGTATGACAAGACCTGGATCAAAAAAGGCACCCATCAAGGAACATGGCTTGACTCCACTTCAGATCTTCAATGGCTTTACCTGCATTCTCACCTAGGCCAAGCTTAAACACATATCCCTTTTTTAAAAATACTTTTACCTTTGCAGCTCAATGCCACAACATTAAATGGTATATACACACCATTTAACTACTCAGTGATTCTCCTGGAGATTAAAAATCTTGGTTTAATTCTCCTAAGAAACAGATCTTGAAGCAAGGCTTGAAGATTCCATTCTGTCCTTTTACTTCAAAAGATGAAGAGGTACTAATCCCAAATTACGGAGGTTCATTAACATAATATAATTTTCTATCTAGCAGTGCAAGAGGTATCTAAACAGAAATTAAACTGTGCTGCTATGACAAATAAAAATTTTGATTCATTAGCTGACTGCTGCATTTCTATTCCTGCAATTTGGAGAAAAACAAACAGGACTTGGCTCTTGCCTATCTTGAACATTAGGAAACTGAAGAAGACAAAGCAGCAATAGCTCAGGACAGTGTGCATGCAAGAGACCTCATCTATAAGTTCATCTTCTTTAGGATTACAAAAGGCATAAATTTATTCTATGCAGTTCTCAAAGACTACCTCCTGTTATCAGGGAGAACACATCTATGAGGAGCACATGTTTATGGGGAAATTATAACTATTAGCAAAATGATCTCTGACAGCAGAGCAGAGCTGCATCAGGCATGCAGCTGCAATAATCTAGGATCAGGTAACTTGTGCTACTCACATCCTTTACCAAAATAACATAACTATATCCTCACCCGGAGCACGACAATAAAGAAAACTCAAAGTTACTTTTCCTTACCGGACAGTTTTATCATCAGCTGAAAGAATCTGTTTGTCATCACTGCTCCATAAAGCCTTTTTAATGCCAGAAGTATGTCCACTGACAACATCAGGTTCTTAAAATAAAGCCAAATATTTTAATACATGTAATAAAATGAAATAATGGCATGCAGCAGTTCAGGGGCTTCCTTAAGCTACACAGATTTCCATCTACTAGAGACTGTAGAATTACTTCAAGCGCTTAGGACTTTATTTGTAGATCTTATTCCAGGAACAGGATAAATACAAACTGGTTATCTGATTGCCTAGCTTTCAAAAACTTCACTAGGTGAACATCAATGTTCTCTGGTTTCCTAGCAGCCATCAAGAGTTCAGTATCAATGTGAATTTAAACACACAATTAAACACAATTTAAACTTCACACATATGTGGATTCCTTTTTTCTTTCAGATTATTAAATTTTAATTAATTAGACCAACTTCAAGTGTGCCTGCACTGAACTGAAACATGCTCTGCTTGATGCTTCATTCCTGGCAGTGTTCAAGACCAGGTTCGATGGGGCTTTAAGCTCAGCCACAGAAAAGGGTTTGGAACCAAGTGATCTTTAAGGGCCTTTCCAACCCAAGCAGTTCTGTGGCCCTTTGTTTTTTGTGATTTATAACAGAAAGTAACTCCTTAATTTCAGAGCTTTTATTTAACTTTAAAAAATTCTCTAAGAACCAGTTTTAAAAGCAGACTCACCTGCTTCTGGCTTGCTCAAGTCATAGATACGCAAGAGCTTATCCTGTCCACCTGTTAACAGATAATTGCTATCCTGAAACAGAAGTTATAGAGAGTCAACTCTACATTGAATCAAAAGACAGCCTTTGTGAGTTAAAATCACAGCTTTTTCCCCTCAGACAGCCTCTAACACATTTACCCTACAATCCTAAAAAGGAGCAGCAGTATTTTAGACTATTTACCCTGCTAAGATATACAATAAAAAAGCAAAAAAGTAACTAATAGCAAAACACACTCAAGAGCTAATTTCCCTGGTGAATAAGGTATAAAGGTTTCTCATACCTGTGTAAAATCCACACTTTTGACAATGTGTTTGTGAGCCAGTGTGATCAGTTCATCGCCTGACACAGCATCCCACACTTTGCTAAACAGCAAGAGGAAACATTCATATTTTAGAAGCACCAGGACAAATCAACCTGGACAGTCAGCTGAATCTGTAAGCAATCTTTCCTGATGCCACCACAACATTTCAGCCCAAGTGCTACATTCTTATAAGTTTTAGCCCAGTTAGCTAACAAAAATATTTTATATATTTTTACTAGAGCTTTTTTTGGACTATCTCACAACTTTCCTTTATGCTCTTCTGCAGGACTATGCAAACTAATTAACATTTTAGTTTGAAGACAAAGGTGGCTCTTCTCTGTCTGCAACTTCATTAACAGAATTTGACCTCTAATAACAAGATTCAACTTGCAAAATATTCATTAATACTGCAAAAAGCACAAACAAACAACAAAAACCATCAAAGAACTAATTCACTAGAAGTTTCTTGTAATAAGAAGAGGCTAACCACTAGATGAAAAATAAAAATGCCTCTCTCAACTCTGCTATAACTACAATGCCAGAGATTAGAGCTGCACAGAGAAGTTAAGCAAAAGTAAACCAGTATGATAATTAAGCACATCAAGAAACAATCATAATTGTTCATCAGGACAGAATTAACTGTAGCTGCTTTCAAGAAGGTAGAAGTCTAGATTTTAATTTGGCTAGCCAAAAATAAGCTATCAGTTACTAAAGAGAAACAAATGAATCAGTAATTTAGTACAGCTATGTTGTCACCATAGAGCTACAGAATAAAATCAAAATACAGACCATAAAGACAGTTCGTCACTTACGCTGTGAAATCTGCTGCTGCTGTAGCTGCTTTAGTGGCATCGGTGTTCAGGGTGGCACCCCAAACAGCCCCTTTATGACCCAGAAACGTGCCAATCCAGTCCCCCGTGTCTCCCTGGCGCAGCATAGGCTTGCCATCTTCATCAAAACAAAACCAAAATTCAGGCAACATCGTAAAAGAAGGAAACCGTTTTTTTAAAAAGAAAAAAATCTTGCCTTGCACCAGCATGTGGAAATACCCCATACTTTACAAAGCCACTCTTTGCAGAGGGGTTTAGCTGCTGAGTTCAGATGTGCAGCTATACTTGCTGCATGCATCTAAACTGTACTGAAATGCTACTGCAAACGAGATAAAAGTTTCCTGGGAAAAGTCTGTAACTTTAAGATAGAAGGAATGTAGAAAGGAACATTTCATTTAGGTTTTATTTTCACTGAAGTTTTCTTTTGGCAGGACAGACTTGGTTTGCTCTTTTTTTTGTTTTACTTTGGAACAATATTATAAGATCATCAGTATGTAGAGACAAATCTTATGGTTGTAGTGAGATATGAGTAAAACATACAGTGACACAAAAATGAAGTAGAAATAGCCTTTCCTATCATCAGTGTTTTCTGGAAGGCCATCAAAGAGTTGTTCAAACAAGATGCAAAGCTGAACTGGAAGCACTTCAAGGCAGAAAAGAATGCCCTTTCAAACTTACGCACGCAAAAGATTAAAATATACATGTACGAAGACAAAACGCTGTTCCCACAGTGAGCAAAGAGATACCATCATGCCGTGTCCAGCACGGCAAGGCAGCTGCCCCGGTCAAACCAGAGCTCGCTTTCAATCTACAGCCCATGTGCACAGGCGGTGGGACAGAAGTTTTACCAACAAACCACTCCGAACACCTCCCACCCCTCCACGGCCGGCACCCCAGCCGGGAGCATGCGGGCTCCGATACCCCCCGGTTATCCGGCAGCGAAGCTCCAGGAAAGAAAACCGGCTGTCCGCTTCCTTCGTCACTGCAGGGCACACCGAAGCGGTGTCACCGCCCCGAGCGGGCAGCACATGCCGGCACCGAGACCCTCCCGCCCCGCCGGCACCGCTCGGGCCGGCGATGCGCGGCCTAGAGCGGCGGGGCTGCCCCACGCCCACCCCCGCGGCGAAGGATCCCGAACAAAGCGGCCCCCGTCCCGCTCACCCTTGCAGGCGCTGATGAGAAAATATCCGTAGGGGGTGACGCCGCTGAAGGCCAGGTCCACCACGGGCCGCGTGTGGCCGGAGCAGGTGAGCGGGGTCTGCCTCATGGCCATGGCGGCGGCAGCAGGGGCCTGAGCAGGGCACGAGTCCGGCGGCCCGGCGGGAGCGGCGGCGGTGGCGGCAATGGCTGTGGCTGTGGCGGCGGGGGAAGTGACGGGCAGGAAGCGCTTCCCGGCGGATCCGCGTCACGGGACGGGGCGCGGCCACCGCGGCACCGCCCCAGCGGGGGGACGGGCCCGGCCGGAGCCTCTGCGCACTCCGGGGGTGAACGGCGGGGTGCTGGTGGTCCTGGTTATCCCTCATCCCACATCCCACTCCATAAGGGAGCAGCGAGCTCCTGGTTGCCTTGGTCATCCCTCATCCCGCTCCGTGAGGGAGCAGCGAGCTCCTGGTCATCTCTCATCCCGCTCCATGAGTGAGCATCGAGCTCCTTGGCCTCCTGGTCATCCATCATCCCTCTCCTTGAGGGAGCAGCGAGCTCCAGTTCATCCCTCATCCCGCTCCATGAGGGAGCAGCAAGCTCCTGTCCTGTTCATCCCTCATCCCACTCCATGAGGGAACAGCGACATCCCCTTCCCATTCAGCCACCATCCCTCTCTCTGAGAGAATAGCCAGATCCTGAACGTCCCATTCATCCCTTCATCCCGCTCCATGAGGGAACAGCGATCTCCTGGTTGTCCTGGTCATCCCTCACTCGCTCCATGAGGGAATGGCGACCTCCTGTCGTCCTGGTCATCCCTTATCCCTCTCTCTCATCCATCCATCCATCATCCATCCATCCATCCATCATCCATCCACCCATCATCCATCATCCATCCATCCATCCAGTATCCACCCATCCATCATCCATCCATCCATCCATCCATCATCCATCCACCCATCCAGTATCCATCCATCATCCATCATCCATCCATCATCCATCATCCATCCATCATCCATCCATCCATCATCCATCCATCCATCATCCATCCATCCATCATCCATCCATCCATTCATCCATCCATCCATCCATCATCCATCATCCATCCATCCATCCATCCATCCATCCATCCATCCATCCATCCATCATCCATCCATCCACACTCGCCCCCGGGGCTGTGGCCAAGGTTCCTCAGTGTCCTGCTAGCTCCTAAACCAGCAGCAAATGATTCCTGCCAAAAGGCAACCCCGCTTTTTCTGCAGGGCCAGCCCCCCTCACGGCTCACTGTGGGGTCTGGTCAGCCTTTCCAGCTGGGAAGGTGATGGGAAAGCCCTGAAGGATGTGGAGATTTCAGGGATACGTTTTTATGCCAAGGACAAGCTGATGGTGTTGTCTGGACTTGCCCTCAGAAGCATCTAAGGATGGCGCTTGAAAATGTGTCACCACCCTTATTCAAAGATGAGGGGAGTGGCGTTCCTCTTAGCTAAGAATCAGAGTGATTGGCAGTTAATCATCTCCTTTTTCTCTTAAGCCTTACAACTCGGAAAAGTATTTAAATCATTAACCGAAAATTGAGGTTGGTGCTAACTGCAGACTTCCACAGCTTTGTTATTTAAAAGATAGGCACCGTGTTTCAGATTATTCTGGTATTTTATTTCTCACCCCAGGGTTCTCAGAAATAACTCCTAAGGATTTTGTAACTTCGTGACTCATTTTCAGGTATACTGACACTGTATCATGGATCAACAGTTTTTCTATTCAGACCCACATGTTGCCATGTGGACCTTTCCAGTGTCTTTAAGATTTTCTGGATATTTTCCAAACAAAAAAAAATATTATTTCTATATTTACATTTTTCAAAAATCTTATCTAAGCATAGAGCTATGTCTCCTTGCTAGAAATGCTGTTTGGGTTTACATTAAAAAAAAAACAAAACAAAACTCTTCTGGTAACTGATGTTGTCAGCTTTTTCAGTGGAAAAAAAATTATCCTAAGGGTCAATACAAAGAAAAACTTAGTATTAAGTTTAAATTATCTGCTTAGAATTCAAGGTTGAGAAACAGAAAGAATAGGAAGATTGTGTTTGGGGAAGTTTACTTTTAATGATTTCATCGCTTTGATTGATTTTGTCTTCTGTTAAATGGAGCATGATTTTTCCATCTGCCCCAAGCTTATGACATCCACTTAGGAAGAGACAAAATCCATAACGGGCAGAGAAAGGCAAAAATATTTCAAATTTGCCAGTAAGTAGCTGAAAATCAGAAAAGGAGAAAAATTATGGAGATGTGAAACCTGTAAAATCTAGACATCCCACTAGGCCAAGCAGAACTACAGGGTATTGGAAAATACAACTAAGGACGTATGGAATGAATTCTGAAAATAAGCCTGTCTACATTTTTTTTTTTAATGCACTTTTCTAAAGTATCCAAAGTTGGTGCTAGGCCTAATTCAGGATTCAGTCAGACTGTTTCTTTAGCAGCAGTCTCAGACTTTCTCCCTGGTAGCACCTCCATTGAAATAGTTTATTCCAAGCAGTCTGAAAATGTTTGCTTTCAAAATACATTAATTCTGTACCCTCAGAGGGCGCAACACTCTGTAGCTGCTTTGCTTGATACAGAATTTTTTAGAGGAGGTGGGAACTGTGGAATAGGCTTCAGTTTTTCAAGAAAGTCTAGACATGGTACAAAAAAAAGAAGGAAAGATGAAAAAAATTATTACTTAAAAATGGAAGTTTAGCAAGCTTACAATAAAATAAAAAGAAAAGAGATAATACTGAGTTTTATTGTTTTAAAGAGGGTGATTATATATCATGTTCCAGTGATTGAATTCTCTCAGAAATGTTGCTGACAATAAATAAAGCTATCCCAGTGAAACGTTATGATTCTAGTGTTATGATGACAATGAATAATGCAGAGAGTCAATCAAGCAGATGTGTTAATTATACATATTTACATTTCCAAAGACTCCTTTCCTCTCTTGTAGGTATCACAGTTGAAAATATGTTGTCTCACCACTGAGTGGAGCTCCTTACATATTTATTAGTAAAGCTCTAACAGAGCTCCTATTGTGAGGTGACCTAGTGATGGTTATTTCAGCTTGAGCCTGGCAGCTGTGTGGACACAGCACTCAAGAAGTTATAAAATGCTTAATTCTCTAAAATTAATTAGCTAAATAGGTAAGTGGAAGTCTCCAAGGCAGAGCAGCAGTGCAGACTCTTTGTTAGCAGAACTCAAATATGAGTTGTGAGTTATTTTAATGAATGGCAAAACATTCAGTGTAGTCTATGGGGACATCAATGTTACCTATTGCTCTTTTTTTTT
>VWZS01008706.1:848337-873929 GCA_013397075.1 Rhabdornis inornatus | reverse complement strand
TTTTTTTTTTTTTTTAGAAATGCCCTGCACTACTCTGTACAGCCAATTTCGGGGGCAAAAAAAGAAAGAGTAAGAGAAGGACTTGCTGTTTGCTGAAGGATGATGTGTTATAGATGCTGCATGCAGATATGTGAGAGAATTTGTGTGTTGCTGGGTTTCCACCAGGGGGATAATTAAAAATGAGTGCCAGCCTTGAGCAGTCAATTATCACTGAGTAGCAAGATGAAAGATAAAAGGCAGAGGTAATCATATTTCACAAATAATACATCAGTGTGCCTCTAGTCAAGGAGTCCTTTCTACATCAGCTTTTCACAGCAAGTGACCATATTTTTTCTAGTTTCCTGCAGCTTCTTTTAACATTCACATAGGGAATGTGAGTGCTGGACCACAGACACTCTTCTGGTGGGTGTCCCTGGTAGGACAGTCTACTGCAGTGTATCCTGAGAACGTTTGGGTAGAAGCTGGGGATCCACTTCCTTTTCTTGGGTAGTGCAAGTTTGGTAGTACAGTTTGTGTGTGTGATAGAGGCCAAGGGGATTAAACAGAGAAATGGGATGTAGAGGAGTAGGGCAGAGTGTGAAGAGGAGTTTGAGACAGCAGCAGGAGAAATTGAAGGAGGGAAATAATGGGAGATTTATCATTTGTGTACCTCACAGTTGCATTTGTACCTTTCTTCCTGTCTCTTCTGGAGAGGTCACATACAATATCACTTCTTTAACCACCATGATAGTGCCAGGATTTCAAAACTATTTGCTCTTAAGAGAAGAACATTGTTCCTAACACTGTTAGGAGCCTTTCCATCTGTCTGGAGGGCAGGGATCCAGCACATTCAGAGCATGCACCAACCACAGAATGATAAAACCAATAAGAGATGTTTAAAATTGTTTTATCTCGCCATGATAGCTTCTCTGTTCCTCAGTCTTCAGGTCCCTTTCTGTCTTTTGAGAGGTAATAGTTGGTAGTTTTGGCCAGATAGAGAGGAGAGATGAAAAGGAAATGGTTCCCCAGTTTCTATCCAAATGTCTTCAGAGCATAGTGTTGCTAAAGGTAACCCTCGGGAAATAGAGGAATGTAAAGTAAAAATGTACTTAATATTATTTTTCTGCTTCTTTTCAAGCCTCATAATGGACCCCCTTGATATCTCAGGCCAACTAAATAAAAATTTACCTCTGCAAAAAGAATTTCAATTCATAATGAAACCAAATCCAATTGCAAAGCTCTGCTAAAGAAGAATTAAAATTGCCTGCCAGTTTACTTGCTTTCCAGGAAACAGCTTAGCAAAATTCTTATTCTCTAAGGATCATCACCACTGTAATACCTCTCTGTGAGCTTACTGTACTGTGAGAAACAGCAAGACAAATGTACAGGAACAAGCTTTAGCTGAGCTCGTTCATAATTGTAGGCTGCTTTGATGTTTTCACTTGGAAGATGTTTTTCACAATGCAAGATGTTTGTACTCGCTGTTCTAAAAGACTAATTCACACATCAGCCTCTGAAAAGCAACCACAGCAGACAGTCCTACTGTCCTAGGAACACTTGAACTGATCTGACATAGAAAGGACATCGGGATTTTTCTTGTTTTCAGGAGTAAAAGCTTTGCTGAAAAGACTGAAGCTAATCCAGGTAACATCAGTCAGGCTTGTTGATAAGCCTTTTCTAATCACTTTTTGAACAATCCTGTAGATTTTCTTCAGATTCTGTTTTTTGGCATCACTTGCAAGTGCAGTTTTTGTACCAATAATATTTATTAGTGGTGTGAAATACTCTGATTTCTAATAAATAAGACTTAGTTTGTAACTTGACTGTGAACCTCTCTTCACCAGGCAAGGTGATAATTGCTATTTTATGAGAGCAAGTCTGGCACTGCAGAGAACAGGAACACAATAATGTTGTTCTGCTACTACTTGCACAATAATTTAGTTTTTAAAAAATAGAAACTTTCTTTTCATGATGGAAATTACTATGTACTAGACTGTGTGTCCCTTTTAGGGCACAACAGAAAAATAGGTGAGCTTGAAAATAGATGATAGCAAGAAAAGTATAAGAAAGACTACTCATATGTGACATATATTTGTGTTATTTAGAAAAAATACTAGATTCTATAAAATTTCTTTGCATAAACAGCAGTCCATATTATTCTCTCTGTCCTTTGGCCATAAAAATCTCAATTTTTAAATAAATGCTGTTGCTCTTCTGAGACTTGAGAATATAAAACAGCTTTAAGTTACATTTGTCTCTGGACTGAATCCATCAATGTCATCACTATTAGATCATGGATTAATTTGGCTCGTGGTATTATGCTTGGAATAACTACAATTGTGGGGTTTTGGTCTTTTGCCATGATCAAACTTTGAAAGAAATTAATAACACTGATGGTAGAAGATGATGGCCATGCTTTTACACATAGGAGACGGAAGACAAAGGTTTACAAAGGGGTCTTTTTATTATTACTGAGATTTTAGGGAACAAAGATTATTGTCCCAAGATGCATAACAATTATATAACTGCAAGGAACTTAAATTATTTAATGGTGGAGTGAATCAAAAAGATAGGAAGTGCCCTCATTACTCTTGAATAGAACTTTACTCACAATGCTTATACAAATATTTGGAAAATTTATTAGTGCAATGAAGTTATTTGCCAGTTGGGTTTCTGTGAAACTTTCCCATTTGATGCTGCACATCCACATCGCTATGATATGTAAAATACAGACTAGGATTCCCAAAAGTACATCTCATGTTCCTTTCCTTTTGTTTCTTGACAATGACACAGGAACAGCTTGGCAAGGTGGAAGGAGGCTTTAGTTCATCTCACAGCCCTGTCAGAATCCAGTCTGTACTAGTAATGAGTCACCTGCCATTTCGGATGCTAAAAACAAGAATCTTATTTGCATGTGAATGTCGGTGTGACCCAGGTTTTATATAGCATTTAATATAGATAGAGAAATAGCTTTGTATGACAGAGCAGTTTTGGTTTGAGCTAGAAGTGGCTGGGTAAAAACAGAAGAAGAAATAATCTGTGGACAGCCTTACTGCTTAATTCCAGGTGAAAATACAATTTTTGCTTCTAGTTAGAGGTCCATCAGCTGGCTGTGCACGAAGCAGGGAGAAATCAACAAGTTCCCAAGACAGCTTCACACCCATCAAGGGCCTTTGAAGTTTAACAACAAAGCTTGACCCTAAGGGCATAAGTAGTAAGAAAAAGTCATTAAGCAGTTAATCTTGGGCCTTATCTCAAAGTACTCCATTTCTATGGAAACTGAGTACTTGGCTCTGAATACCGGAGCATATCCTAGGAATTCCAGTTCTGTGGCAGCTGGGATAACTTTCTCTAGTTCTGCTTGTCATGTTGTCATCTCTCTCCCATCTCCCCCACCCCGGTTTTATAACTAATCGAGGTAAACTCGATTTTTGTCCTCGTGGTTCACATCTTTGTGGGCACAGTAAATCCAAAGGAAGCAGTGTATTCTGGCATCTCAAAACCATTCCCTGAGATAGCTGGGGCACTCTTGATTTACTAAAGTACAGAGGACCTGTGTGGGAATTTTACCAAGTGCAGGCTTTTGGGCAGGAATTTTTCTGGCAAAGAAAAAAAGTCATTTTACAGAGCCAGTAACACTCTACAGCTCCTGTAAATCCCTTGAACATTGTGACCACTTAAGAGTTGACAGCTGCAAAGAGGTTACAGACAAAGCTCTGTATCACAGTAGCATATCTGGGGTTTTCAGCTGGTGTTTTTATAGAAATAATATGCCTAAAAATAATTAAGGTGAATATAGCACTATAATCAAAAATACACTTCTAGTACCTCAGTTATTCAGGGCACTGAACAAACAGTCGTGTGAAGTGGGAAATGGGAGCAGAGTTTGGAAAATAATGGCTGGTAGCCTACTGAAACGATAGAAGTAATTTCACTGCATATTATGTTGTAGTGTTAACAGTCAAAAAAAGAAAATATCCATTACAAATCTGCTCAGCACCTGGAATGGGCTGTTACTACAGCTGGCAAGAGCTGCAGAGATTTCAGTCTGTAGATCATTAGTCAAATATGTGCCAACTTGAAAGACCAAAACCTGCTCTCAGTTATTTTGTCAAAGCCCTCCTATTGACAGCGTCCAGGAGAGGCCAAACGCGCTTGAATCCCATCCTCTGAACAACCTTCCTTCTTCTTGTGAGAGTTAAAATACACTGGCAGAAAGTTTTGAAGTTATATATTAGTACATTCATGTCATTCTACTGAAAAAAAAAATAGATTTATTCTGCATGTTCCATTAAACAGCTGTCAGATCACCATCTTATCTGCCAGATCACTGGCCCTTGCAGCACTGCTGACTGCAGCTGAGTGAGAGTGGATTGCTGGAAGTGAAATGTTTTGGTAACTGCAGTAACTCTATGTAGCTGTTGGTTAGGGATTTAACTCTTTGGAGCGGCAGAAATAAGACACACAGCTACATGGTTATTTTTTTAGGATAGGAAGGGGACAACTTTATTCTAAAACACCTTGCTTAAATAGAGTTTTTCACAACTTTAGGGACAGAATACAGATGGTTGGTCCAGAGAAAGTGATACTTCATTTACAGGCTTTGTCACGTATGCACTAGGTGTTTTATCTTTGTTATTAATTCTTCTCTTATGTTTACATTAGAGAAAGGAGGCTAGCTTTGGGAAAAAAACCTTGGCTGAGCCTGAGAAAGCTGGACTGGAAAAACTCTCAGAAGAGGTTTTCCTGGGCCTAAATAGCCACAACCTTACCTTCCCGAAGGACTTCAGGCTTTTGCCCTGGGGCTCCTAACCAGGCTTTGATATCTCTCTTGGCTTTTTCCGTTACCTGTCTTTCCTGCCTCTTATCAGCTCCTCTGTGACAGCCACAGCTGGTTTGCTGGACATGGCACTCACCGCTTTGCAAATGCTTTGCTAACTGAATTCATGTGTTCCCTTCGCCCCTTTTCTCCCGCAGAAGCTGATGACAATGCAGAAGACTCAGATGAAAGCTGTGTTTTGGTTTTCTGTGCAAGCTTTCAGTTCTCTGCCTGTGAGTCTCTGGGTCTCAGGAGTGGCAGCTGCTGGTTTGATTCCATTTGTGAAACGCGGAGTACTCAAAGGGAAGCAAGTCTAAAGTGAAACGAAGTTACTGGATGTTTGTTCAGAGCTATAATGAGATTGAGTAGATAAAAACAAACATAATGCTTTTATAGGCTCTTGATCTGACTGCAAGTACCGTGGAAAACAGTGATAGGAAGCACAAAGGTTTCAAGATGAAACCTCTATTAATTTCTTTGCTGAGAATCTTCATACTTAAAAAAAAAAACAAACCACCAAAAAACCCAATGCTGTGCTTTTATCTTAGCAGATGTTACTGAAAGTAGCTCAGATTCCACATACAGATACCACATGATTGCATTTAAGCTTGTAGCTGCAAAATGTTTTATAAGTCAATCTCTGCTTGTAACATGCATTAAACCAAAAGCCGAACTTCTAACTCTTTAAGTCTATATTTGGATTGTTTTCACAAAACAAGTTAAATGAGTCTAAGATTACTTCGAAAATATTTTCCAGAAAACTAAATTTAGCTTTTTAAACTCCATTTCCACTAGAAAATAAAGGTTAAATATTTTTGCTTTGAGATCTGGGTTCATTGAACTCTCCCAAGTCCTAACACAGGCACAAGCCAAAAAACCCATGAACCAACAGTTCATACAAACTCCTGAGAGCCAAATCAGCTGACTCTGGCAGAGCACAAATGTTTTTACATTCATTTCATCTTCTTTTATGAAGATAATCCAAGCAGTACCAACTTTCTATTTCCACAAGCATCTTCTTTGCTTCTCCCAGGACAAAATGATAACATTGGAGTCAAAGACTTGCAGTGTCACAGAGTCATGGCCTAGATTTTTTGTACTGAAGCAACAGATCTGCAAGAGAGCAGATACTTGTTTTATAATCTAGAAAGCAATGTTGAAAAATAACAGAAACCATCATCCTTTTTAACTAGCCACAGTTTTTTAGAGAAGGCTGGAATACCCTGTCTCTCATGTAAATGTACAGTACTCCATTTAACATACTTCTTTTATTTATTCTGTCTTGATAATCAACTGCTGCCTTTGAGAGGATGATAAAATTAGTTTTTATTCCCATGCACAAACACACACACACAATGTAATGTATCGTGACCGATTTACGCTTTTTGGAGAAGCTAAAAAAGGAGAAATGCACAAGAGCACCCTTGTTTGAATAAATACTGGGCTGTCTGTATGGAATAACAATTATATGCTGAAGCTAGAGCAGATGTATGGGTGTGAATCACATAAGGGTAGGTTGGGGAATTATAATCAGCTAAACAGACCTAGGAATCAATCAGCAGTGGAAATTTTTTCTCTGGTTAAACAGCAGATTTTTCTAACTATTATGGGGCAGGATGGGGAAAGTGATTTTTCAGCCCATGTTTTGCAAGTGTAGTGTGAAAGTTCCCAAAGCATAGGACATACATTTGTGGCACAGAAATGGAAAATGAAATGAGATCTGGCACTGCCATTGGCAGACACTGTAATGACTGATGAAGAAAAGTTTGCAAATCCTTGTTTTAGTACTCTGCAAGAAGAACAGCTCTGGAGTTAGGATGAGATATGAATGCTGTTTTTTCCTGGGTTTTGCCATACCCTGTGACCAAGGTCAGATTTGGACTGATTTGTTTCACCACCAGGTATCCAAGTGTAGTATGGTCAGTAGAAGGAGGTGATAAAAGACACTTTCTTTAAAAGATGAGGTCAGCTTCTGTGTCACAAATGATGCAATATAATGGTGTGTCTTATGGGCATTTCTGATGTTCCTTTGATATTTTCATATAGAGGGTCATCTCAAATGTCCTTTGCCTACTTTTCTTCATCATTTCTGCCTTATCATACAAAAAGTTCATTCTGATCATTCAGTGGTTTTCCCAGCACTGTGTTGTGACCTGTTTCCTCTCTTACTTATTAAACAGCTTTACCTGAACCGCCAACACAGACCACTCCGAAGAGCAGACACCGGAAAAGTCAGGATGCAAATTTGATCTTCCTTCAGGTCCTTTCTTCTCTTCTTGTTGGTTTTGCATTTCACAGGTGCCATGTTATCTTGCATTAGACCTTCGGAAATGGCCAAAGGCATCTGTAAGCTCAGGGTTCTGAGGCACCCTCCAAGAACCTGCCAGAAGCATCTTCCATCAAGTTCAAGCAGGAAGCAAATGGGCTGAGAAGGACGGGCCATTAGCAGTGATTACACACCCTGACCTCTTTGACTGGGTGGCATTTATTCTGTGAGCCAGAGAGCCTTTTTTTAGTTCATCTCCCTCAGGTGACTGCTGAGGAAGAAAAGTGATATTATGTGGGTGTTTTGTGGGCAATCTCAGCTTAAAGTTAAGACAGAAAGGCGAAGAAACAGGACCAAAGTCATTGCTGGGGCACTGAGGGGAAA
Organism: Rhabdornis inornatus; assembly: GCA_013397075.1. Taxonomy (NCBI): domain Eukaryota; kingdom Metazoa; phylum Chordata; class Aves; order Passeriformes; family Rhabdornithidae; genus Rhabdornis; species Rhabdornis inornatus. Next base: position 866,481 of record VWZS01008706.1, on the reverse strand, counting down.
TGTGAGGTCTTGCAGTCCTGCTCTTGCTGCTCTCATACCTCCTTTGAGACATGACAGTAATGTTTGTAATTTCATCACAAATGCATTACTCTACCAAAAGATTTTATTGTATTATACTCCATCCAGCACTGGAGAAAGTTTCTATACTATTATCCCTTCTACAGAAATTCCACATGCATTAGCTGCTTCCCAAACGACATGTAGCTGCCCCTGGCAGTTAAGTGATTTCTAGCCCCTGAATTAAAACAGTTCCAAATATTTTGGGAAGTGTATGCTGTGAAAAACGAAGTTGACGATTTAGAATTTTAAAAGTCTAATAAGGGATAAAATCAGGGACAAAAAGGATATCTAGCGCTGGGGTGCTTTTGGCGATTAGCCAAAGAAAACAGCGTCAATGTGAAACACCATTCTCTATATATACTCTGACGTTGTTGGGGGTGCATGCATATTCATGAGTTTATACATCATTCAAACATTCCTTTGAGTTTTTGACGTTCCAGGAACTCTCTTGTTCGGTTTTAACTTCTGATTTGTCTGCAGGACGTTCTGGAGATTAGGTCAATATATTTTATTTCTTCCTATGTTTCCGTGCTCCCTGATAGCGAGGAGTTGATAAATCCTTCCTGGATGCTTATATTCTGGTTTTTATCACTGTTATTTTATCACTTGGAGAGGCCAGTCTGCAGATGTAAGAAAAATAATTTTACTCCATTCCCTAAATTGGTTACATAGAGGTATTTTAGTCTCTATTTTAACATTTTGCTCAAGCCTACGATATATTTATCACACTACTATTCATATAAACTATACAGTGTATACATAAACTGACAGATTACACTATACAAAAGCAGTTAAAAGTAAGTATAAGTTGTACCATATTAAAATATTTCTGATGCGAAAAGCTGATCTATGAATTCGAAAGCCAATATTATTTTGTCATCTATAACATATGGTATTCCAGATTTTTAAGTAATTTATAAAAGAAGTATGAGTCTTTTCCAAAAAGCTTGGATATGATTATTGAGCAGTGACTAAAAAAAATCAAGACTCTTTCAAGTGGTAACTGAAATTGCCACTTGTTTCCAATTAATCTACTGGGTATTTGTAAAGTGATATCTTAGTGAAAATAGATCGGGCACTTTTATTTCCACAATCTTTATTAGGTAGATTTAAACACTGCATAAAACTCAGTTAATTGAAGAAAAGATGGTGCAATAAAAGCAGAAACTAAAGCTGCTGCAATCCAACCCCAGCAGCCATATGTGTGTTGACTGTTGTACCCTGTTTTACAGACAGTATCACCACTCCCAGGGACAGGGGATTCCCACCTCTCTGAATTACTTTTACACCTACAACAAACCTGTCACATTTGGGCTCCAGAACATGACAATTTGCAAAACCAGCCTGGAGTGGCTTCTGACTGCCAAAGAAGCATATATTTATTAATGGAAATCACAAGCGTCCTTCAGAGAAATAAGTCCACCATCAAATTCATGGAAGCAATAGGAGCCTAAAGATAACAGTGTATACTGGAAGCCTCCACATTTATCACACCATTTCATCCTCCTGTTTTTAGACAACAATCAGTCTTAGGAAATAGTAAGGCTTGCAAATATTTCTGCTGCTGGATTAACTGAATATTAGTAAGATACAGAGAGCAACAGTGCAAAGAAAGGCCAAGACTTTACTGTGGCACAGGATAGAAACTGTGTGAATATTCAAACCTTTGATGGAATTTCTAACCATCAATGCAGAAAACCCATTTACAGCACAAAGTGGAGCAGGCTAATGAACAATTTGGCCACTCAGTGCTCCATGGGAGTCAGTCATTCCCTCTGTCATAGTTTAAACCCAGGCAGGCACCAAGCACCACGAAGCCACTCGCTTGTCCTTGGCTCTGTGCTAGCTCTGCTAGCACAAAAACAAATAACAAAAACATCTCTACATTATCAACAGTGTGTCCAGCACAGATTCAGAACACAGCCCCACACCAGCTACTGGGAAGAAAATTAACTCTACCCCAGTCAAAACCAGCACTGGGAGATGAGTAAGGAGCAAGAATTCCTTTTCTGCCAAGTTGCCCTGGACAGAAATCCTGCTTCAGTAGTTACATGATACCACTTGGGGAAAATGGAGGGATACCAACTATACATCAGTATAATTGTTTGGATATGTAATTTTCCACAGAAGGATTCAGTGTCAAAAATTCCACAGTATTTAATGCTTGAATGAAGAACCAGTTATTCAGATTAATGGTGTGCCGTGCCAAAATAACAGTAGCTGCCTCCCAGAGCTATCTGTGCAGTTAGAATATATTTTCTCCCTTCCATCCAGATGTTGATGTGATCAGAAATATCAGCCAATTTATTAAATTCAGAAGGAGCATGGCCAAAGCTCATCCTTAAATCTCAATCCCATTTCCCAGTATGCTGCCAGAAGAGATCCTGACTACAGCAGCCCATCAGTTACCAGGGTTGTCCAAAGGTAAAGACAAAACCAGGGCTTGCTGCTGCAGAATGCAATGTCTTATTTTCTGGGAGATTAAGAGCTACAGATATTTTGTGTCTGATCTTTTTAGCTTCAGCTCTACTCTGTCTGCCAGTTTGAGGGTCAGATCCTAATCTTCAAAGCCATCAGCGAGTTTTAATCTCTTTAGTATTGGCAGAGCATCGCTGTCTGCACTGTAGCTGAAGAGCTGCATCCTCAGAGTGTCCAGGACAAAGTACACTGAGGCTGAAGACAGGTGGTTTTGGCAGAGGGGCTTCACTATTGGGTAATCTCCTCAAGGAGATCACACACTCAGCAGTCCTGAACCATAAAACCTTTCCAAAGTTACCTGGTTTCCCTGGGGAATGTTCCACTCATCTTTCTGCTCCGATTTTTTTTTTTTTTTTTTTTTAAATATCAGAAATTTAGAACTGTGAGCTAAGATTACTCAGATTTATTTACAATCTAGAATGAGCAAACGTGCTGTCATTGAAAAGTATTTGCACATTTAAAAAAAATTATGTTTCTTATTTTGAGATACTTTAGACAGACATGATGGAAATAAATGCTGTTGTTAAAAGTTCCCAGATTTAAGTGATTTTTGATACACCTGCAGACCTTTCTTGTGGAAAGCTTCTTTTCCAGTAGAACTGAGTTGATTTGAATTATAAAGTAAATCTTTCATTACAGACAAAGATTTATGTAACATATTCAGCTCCCTTAAGAAATGGCCTCTTCTTCCTTTGCACATATTCTGATGGAGATAATCCCCTGCAGCTGGTGATTCATGCTGAGATTGCTCAAGCAAGGGTTTGATGCAAGATTTCCATTTGCAGGAGAGTGCTTACATTGTGTGAAGGGACTCTTGCAGAAAAAATAGATTTATTTTTCCTTTATAAGCAATCAGCAAGTGGTGAGGCAATGCTGGGAGTCAGGTACCAGCTTGAAGAGCACCTGATCCACGCAGCAGCTTCCAGCTTGCTCCATTTTTTAATAGGAAGGAGAAAATAAAGGGGAAATGTTAATCAAAAAAACCCAAATACTGACTCCACAACTATAGTTGCATTTATTTTGCAGTTATTTTTCTGCCTTGGAGTGGGCCAACAGGAAAACTTTGCCTGTTGATGTTTCTATGATGGTTTAATTGAGAAAGCAGACTGTCTTTGCCCCAGTGGTGCTTGCTTTCGTAGCCACCCTCCTATTTGGCCAGAAACATTGAAATAATGAAATCAGCTTCGTTTCTCATACTAATTGCTGCAGCTTCATTTTCAAACTTTCAGCATTTCATGGTTTTATTTGGTACTTCAGACCCTGAAGAATCTCAATCTTCATTTTTGTAGAGTTACTAGGTCTCACTGAGAAAAAAATTAGAAGATTAATCCAAGTGCACCAAAGGGCTCAGAGTTACAGCGAAACTAAGAATATCTTCATCTATTATTTCCCAGCTAGATTGCATGATTGGTGATATTTAAAACTAGCAATTTTGCTGAAGATTCTGTTCTAGATATCAAATTTTTCTGAGAGAACCTTTTTATAATTTAAATATGAAATGGTCTCCCCTCAAAGACATTTTGCAGATTCCAGTTTTGTGATTCACTGGTGAAGGGAGTTATTTTCAATCTTTCCCATGATCTCAGTGTCATGGGATTTTTGTTCTCTGGGAGCCATAATGACACAAATAACAATAACAATAACAAATGGTTTATCCATATTGAATTTGTGATAAGAAATCAACTCATGACTCCTGATAATTTCTTAGTGGGAAGGTGGTTTTGTTTCCAGCTGCCAGTCCAAACCTGGCTGTTATCAGTTGGGGAAGGCTGCATAGACTCAACCAGATGTCAGCAGAATTGCCATTTATTTTCACCTTTTTCTTGTGCTTTCTGTGTAATTTGTCATGTGACATACTCTCTCTGTTCATATAGTATCTGTAAAATGAGATCCTTTAGATTTCCTTCTATTTGACTATAAACAGGTTGTTGCAGTGGGACAGATTCTGTCATCTCTGCCCTTGTAGCAGAGCACTTCACAAAGGAAAATAATAGGAGTGAGAATGAATATTGAGTGTTTATCACAAGGGGAGCCTGATTTTGAAGCCTATAAATGTATTCATTTATCTGCATATAATGAATAAAATTATTAATAAAATGATAAAACTTTCAAATGATGTGGAGGCTTATCCAGTGTGCAAATTCCTGATACTGCAGGATGGTTTGATTACCACACTAGCAGGTGATTTCTCAACTACTCAATGCATATAGAAAGAGAAATCCCTATCCCTCCAACACATTTTCCTCACTTCAGGCAGACTCTGTGTCCAGTCTGTTTCTGTTTTGTGGTTAAATTAAGGACATCAGTTTCTTGGAACATCTCATGCTAAACTGATACAGAAAAACAAATAACATTTGAAAAGAACAGCAAAGGCAGTACCAATGTGCCTGAACACTGGGAAATTGTCTGTCCTGCTGGATTTTCTCCCCCTGGTCCAGCTGCTGGGAGAAGATGTTCTGGTGAAACTGCTCCTGTGCCACAGCATCTCAGAGAGCTGCAAGGTCACTCTGAACCTCCAGCTTCTTGGTCTGCAGCTAAAAATACCATTCTTGTGTTCAGGCTCGTGGGTCAGTGTTATCTCCCTGGAACTGGTATCAAATGGCCCTGCCTGTTCCAGCTAGATCACACACTGTGCTTGGGAGCTGCCAGCCTGTGCCACGGCAGGTTATGTTCTCACTGTGGCTCATCAATGGCTTGCTTGTGTTGAAAGATTCATGAGGAAAATGTGGCAATATGTACTGATAGTCACGCTGTGTTTTGGCAAAGGAGGTTATAAAATTAATAGAGGAATTTAACCCCAAAATCTGTCATAGCAAGTACCTGAAATGCAGACACCAGATCAGACAGGAATTTTGCATATGGTCTTCTCATCTCTTTCTGTAGCAGAAGTATCTTGGGGAAGCGTATTATCTGTCTCTCTATTTCCTACAATGAATATAGTTTTGAATATAATTAAATTGTAAGACACTGCGAGGTATATTGTTTGAAGACAACACAGAACTGTTTAATTTTTTAAAAATCTACATTTGTTGCAAATACATTTGATTTTCGTCTAGTCAAGAGAACAGATCCATTACCTATCTATGCTATTTTGGTTGTTTTGAAACATTTTTTATTGTTTCAATATGTGGCCAAATGAAGTTTAATATTCTTTATGAGATCCTTACTTTTCCAGGAAATCTTTAGACTGAATGATTTAAATAATATGGTCTAAAGCATCTCTAGATTGAATTTGTAATTTTATTTTGGAGACTGTTCTGGTTGACACTCAGCATGGTCCAAGATGATAAATCCCATTGCAAAAACGTGATATTTCTAATGTGTATAAGAATATCTTTTGCAGATTGATTTCAAAGGAGGGCTGTTTCAAATCCTTGCAGATGAGGAGCTTTCTTATAACATTGTTTTGCTTTTTGTTTTCAGTCTCACAGCAATTGGATGCAGAACTGGTATCTCAGTCTGTTGCTTTGCTGCCAAGGTCAGCTCTGCATGCAAACTTCATATTTTACACATTGCTGTTCTGTGCTCCAGCTATTTCTCTGGTGTATTAAAAACAAATAGGCTCCTGTCCAACGTCAAATGTTTGTGCCTTTGGTTTATTTCTCTGTCTCCTTTTTAACCCTCACATCTGTTTAAGCCCGAGGAAGGTGGCCCCACCCTCTTACCCCATCCCATTCTCCACCTCTAGGCTAGGAAATTGATAAGGAGGAACTCTTACAGATCCCAAACTGGCCATGAGGTAAGGTCAGGGATGCATAAGGATTTATTCCTCTGAGCAGCTGGGGTTCCAGAATTGCATAGAAAATGATGGTAACACTTGTGGAGAGTGGTAGGACTTTGAGTGTCTTGTCTTAGAGCATCCTTTTGTAGCTGCAGTAGTTTGGTTTTTTCCCGTCTCAGGTGTAGGATCCAAATATTAAGTATGTATTAGTGGGTGTTCAAAATTACTTGGAGATTGCATTTTACCATTCAATTGCAAAACACAAATGTTCTGAACTCACTAGTAAAGCTTTCATATTTTGGCTATTGCACCCTGAGTGCTGTGGGAGTTAAAGTTTGGGGTTTGGTCTTGCATTGAGTTTAAGTGTTCACAGCTTTAGGAGAACTGATCTAGTGAGCAGTATCTCTACACTTCCACCCACTGATAGCTAATACACATGTCCCTCTTGTGCTTATAAAATTCCATTAAATAACCAACTGGAAAAAGCACTATGAGTAAAATTTGCCATCATTTTTTAAATGAAAAAAATAAATTTTGACTTGTGAGTGTCTGTGTTTCTTGCTTCTGTACTGTATTTTCAGGAGTCCCTGCTGCACAGGGAAGTGTGTGAGCAGTCAGGAAAACTTTCTGACACTGACAGGACTCTGCTGCAGAGGTGCTGCTCTCCTTCTAAAGCCTGTGTTGAAAGATGCCCAAAAAGCACTTAAAGAGGCTGGAAAAGAAATCCCGTGCCCAGGAGCTGTAATGCTGATGTAGATGGATATGACAGGCAGCCTCAGAAGCCTCACTATTGTGGCCATAAAAGCAGCTATACATTATCTATATCGTGTTGGAAGTGAAGAGGGTAGCTTTGAAAAATACAAAACAGCTGAGATCCTGTGAGAGCATCCTCTGGACTATTCAGTGTCCAAATTCCTCAGCTTCACTGCTCTGTGCTTATAGTGCCCTAAAACTACAGATAATATTTCAGTTTAGAAGCCTGATACTTTCTGGCTTTATAAATCTGTAAGCTAAATAAATCCTTTTCTGCTTTATACCTCAAGTTAATGACAAACTTCCTTTTGAATAAGTGCAGCTGTGACAACACAGGCCTAGGATCCACAGAATGTAAGAGCAGCCCTTGAACTAATGAGGTGTTGAATGTTGATTAAAAAAAAGGTATCTGCACCTCTTCATAGGAGCCCAAGAGTTGCCTCACTGATAAAAAAGGTAATTCTAAATTACACCCTGTTGTGACCTATAAAAACATACCTGACAGTCAACTTTTTCTATTCTCAAATATCAATACAGAGCTGCAAATAAAACAAACCAAAACCAAACCTGAGAATGAGTCCCAACAAGGTGAAATAAAGTCTACTAAAATTTATGGAACTTAATGAGAAATCAAATGCAATTTCTTTGGCATATTCCCCAGTTTAAGTTAATGCAAACAGCAGTGCTGTAAGTACTCAGGTGTTATTGCTGGGACACAGGAGGAGACCTGTACTTCATTTTTATTCCTAAATGGTCAAAACTGCCTATAAGTGAGAAATTATTTAAAATGTGGGTCATTAAAAATCTCATTCCTCTAGTAGAAAATAATAAATCCTCTGAAGAGAAAGGTCTACTGCAATTACTTTAAAGATTTACTATCCTTAAATATCCTAAAGATAGAAATTGATGACTGGAACTAGGATAAGGTCAATATAACATTGTAAACTCAATGAAATACATCAATAAGGATGAAAAATACAAGAAATCACTTGCTGACAAATGGTGATAGGGGGCTGTGAGCTTTTTATTTCCAATGAATTGTGAAATCCACATCAAAAACTTCAATATTGCCATCAGTTAATCAAGTTCTGTCTTACTCTACTCCAACCCTTAGCCCATAAACCCTTGTTTAATAGCAGCAATGACATCTTCCTAATAGGAAAATAAAACTTTATGAAAAGATGTTGATAAGAGGAAAGCCTTCCTGTTCAAGAACAGGTCTCATACTAAAGGAGACTGTCATTCTGTTATAGCTGTTATTCAGAAATATGGGTATTTTTTTCACTAGAATAAACACACTTTGAACAATATTTCTGTGTTAGGCAGCAAAAGAATTTTATTCATACCCAGAGAATTATTCTAAACTATGCAATTAATCTTTTATATTCCCTAAGAAGACAGAGGCATTCCCATAGATAGAAGAGCTGGAATGGTGAATAATAAAAAATACACTGTATAATCAATAATCATATTGTTAAGATGTATTATTATAATATATTATTAAGAAGAATATGTCATTTATGGTCTTTTTCTCATTATTTTTCTTTTACTCACTCTCAGATTTTGTAGACATTATCATATTATTCCTTGGTGGAACAGAAATGCTGGAACTCGCTCAAACCAAGGTTATGCAGCAGCCAGACTGTGGCAATGGACACACATTGACCACACTCCAGGTTCCTTAAAATCAAATGCAAAATGCAAAATACCAGATGAATGTAATGTACAAGTGTTTGAAAATACAGCTAAACATGAAAGAGCTGTAGGGACACAGGGCTGGGGACAAAGCTGGGCACTGACTGGGAGGAGGTGCCTGCTGATCTCTAGGAGTGATTCCATTTCTCCAGCAGTGCTATTGAAGCTTTTTTAAAGTTGAACACAAGAGCAGTATGGCCAAATGGAAGTGAATCTAGTGAAAGGTCATTAAGAGGATTTATTTGGGTGCTAAGATGAACAAAGAGAGTCTGACAAAGCTGGGTTTCTTCAGCCTGAAAGGAGAAAGTCTGGGGAGACCTTGTTGCTGTTTGAAGCAACCAAAGAAAAGTGGAGGAGACAGAGTCAGGCGTAGCTCAGAAGTGCACAAGGAAGGGACGGGAAGTGATGGGCACTCAGGTTGGAACATGGGAAATTCCAAGTGGATAAAAGGAAGAAGAAAATTACCATGAAGTTAGTCACCACAGGGACACAGACACAGGTAGGTTGTGGAATTTTCATTTCTTGTGGAATTTTCAAAAGTCAGTTGTAGGAGTCATTCAGCAACCTGAGCCAACTTCATTTTGCTAGCTCTCATTTATGGCACAACCTCTTTTACTCCAATTCTTGCAGTTTTTCAGAGCTTTCAACTAAGTGTAAACAAATAAACAAAATATTCATACAAGTAAATGGAAAGATTAAAGTACACTGCTATCTGTAGCAGAGTAAAGAAGAATAAGGTCCATCAAATCTCAGCTTTGGCCATGAGGAGCCATCAGCTGGAGTCACTGCCCTGGGCAAGCTGCTGCCTGGAGGAAAGAGCCCACGGTCTGAGCTGCAGAAGTTCACATCTGCCTGAAACAGGAGAGCTCACTCCACTCACTACAGGAGGGTGTGCAGTGCTTGTCACAGCAGTGGCCAATGGAGTTAACCCCATTACAGAGAAAATTCACTCATAACAACATTTTCTTTAAAACTTCCCACTTTCTTGGTCTGTACCTCCTTGGGGGTGCTACACATGGAGTTGAAATGAAAATTCTTGAAATGAAAATTCTCGAAATGAAAATTCTCGAAATGAAAATTCTCATGTCCCTGTGAGGACAAGCTGATCTGTTGTGTGTGTTCAGTTGTGAGTAAATGGAGAGTGCTGACAACACCAGGGAACAGAATGTGTCTGACTGTCTGTCCCTATTACATTGGCAGGTTTGGAGACAGAGACCACAGTACTCTCAGAGATCCATATCACAAAAGCTCTTTTATTGTTCTGGACCCTTCTTAAATAGAGGGTTTGAATGTCCTGGATATACACATGATTGGTTGGGGTCTTAACACACCCATTTCCCTGGCTGATGATACATCTGCACTTAGGGTTCAGTGAATTGCCTGGGATCCTTTGGATGTGTTCAAATCCATCCTGTCATCGCTCACCAGGGACTTGTTTACTGCTAGGCTGGTTGGGTTTGGGCTGCAGCTTCAGAGCAGCTGCAGTGTGACATGTCCCCTGAAGAAATTATCTCTCAAACTCTCTCTGCATGTGCTTCCTGGGAGAAGCAGGTTAAATGAAGCACACCAGAGGATTTTTCATTTACCACTAAGCTTTTCTACTCCTTCACAACTGCTCTAGCATCTACCTTGTAAATGAGGAAAATTAATTGAAAATTGCTCTCAGCACGGAGAGCCTGACACTGGGGGAGCATTGTCTCTGTGCTATAGTGATTTGATTGGGGCTGCTGTCACATGTTATATATGTTATGTTCAACTCAGTGCTGAAAAACAGCCTTTGCCATTTGCCCTGCTCTCACAGACAGGGAAGCTCAAACCATTGTTCCTGGTTTGTTTTCAGTTGTTGCAGTCTTCGTGCTGATAATTTAGCAGCCTACAACTTAGATGGGGATAACAAGAATATATCTTTGAAATAATACAATGCAAAGGCACATGAAAGGATAATTAATTCTGGTTTCCCAGTGCTGTGCACCCTGACTTATCCTTTGCCACAGCCATTTACTCTGTAAAGTTCAGTAGTAATTTTGCAGTGTATATGGGCTTGCTCCATTGCCCCATAAATTAAAGATATCTGTTTGGGCTTCAGAGGACCTTGGATTCAGTTTTAGCACACTTCTCATCTCAGGATCTCAGAGTGTTTTGTAATTATACCTAAATAAATCTTCACCTCCTGTAAGTAACAATTCAGTTCTCCAGAGGGGAGGGTAGAATTTGGAGGTGGAGAATAAGAGAGGAATGCAAAGCTGGCTGTAATCTTCCCTGGTGGGTGCATGTGCTAAATCTCATTTGTGTTTGCTTTGCTTTTGTTCTCAGACTGAGGAGGAGGAGAGATATTCCAGACATCTGAAACTCACTTTTCTCACCTTCATCAAAACAATAGAAATAACACCCCCTAAGTTTTAAGTACCAGGAAAAATCAGTCACAAATCTGTAACATTTTCTTCAGATCCCAGAAATCTCCAAATACGGTAAATGTAGATTTACAAATCTTTGAAAGATGCTCCTGTTAGATCAGGTGGGCTATCAGTGCCTGCTGTGTACATTCCTGGCACGTGTCACTGTCTTACTGTTGGGGACCTGAAAGCTCTTCAGTCCCAGAGAATTTTCCAGATTATCTTTTCCGTTATTCCCAGTAACTGTTTGTTTATTTTACTTGGGGATTAACTCAATTCCTTCTCTTCCTGCTTTTCTTATAGCCCAGAAATAGCTGCATCATGAGTGTGCTCCCAGTCCTTAGCTTGTTCATTCTAGGGGTTAAATCATCTGTGTCATCCTATAAGGGTTTCAGTCCTTCTCAGTTTTTCCTTTTGTCTCCATACAGCTGCACCAGCCACAAGCATCAACCATTCAACCCCCCTCTTTTAAATTCAACAGCAGTCCGGGTGCTCTTTGGAGTGGTGAATTCTGCTGGCTGACACCACTCCAGAGGAAGAAGAAATCCTTCTCTTGGCCAAGTACTAGCTTATTCTTTCAACATAGGCTCATGTAAAGAGGAAGGACTGACATTATTTTTGTCAGTTTTGCCTGATTTGGTAGGATACAGAGACTTTTCTCAGCACAGAGCCCTGGCTGTGCTAGGCACTGGATACCTATATATGTCAGAGGACAAGTCCCAGCCTGGAAAATCTCACCCTTATTAAAACTGAATCCAGAAGAAGATGTGGGAAAATGTTTCTGTAAACAAACAGGGTGGCTATCATTGTGTGCAAGCTCAATTTCTCCCTTCAGCTCATTGAAAAGCACCCCTGGCAGGGGTCAGGAGGGGAGGGCAGCTCAGGTTTCTCCAGTTTTCCGTGGTGCTTGTGTTCAGAGGCAGCGATGGAGCGGGATGCAGGAGATGCCTCGTGGGACCCTTTCTGCTGATGTGCCTGTAGCCTGCAATGTGGCTTGGTGGCTTTTCCCCACCCCGTGTCCCTTCCCCTCATCACCCCCTTGTGTCTGGGGTCGTGGAGGGAAGGAGAGGTGCTGCTGCTCCTTGGGTTCATAGGGGAGAGGAGGGGAGCTGAGCTCTGTGAGTCTCACATGCACAGCGTGCCTGTGATGGGCTGTCTGTCTTTCAGAGCACACCTCTGATTTTTGGGCCTCTGGCACAGAGGGGACAAATGGCTGGCCTCTTACTGCCCCTAGAGAGGTCAAAAATCATTTGGGCCCATCACTGTGTCAGCGAGTGCACTCACAAAGGAGTAGGAAAAGTTTAGGGGCATCACAATATAAAGGAAAGGAAGAACATGAAGCATTGATGGAGAGAGTTTAATGTGCATAATCTTGTTATTGGCGAAGGAGGAACACACAAGCCAAGATATTTTTTAATCTAATTAAAATCTTAACGTTAACTAATACATAACACACAGTTAATTAGCTGTAGTACAGTGACAAAATACAAATATTCACACTCCAAATTGTCTAATTAATATAAAATAAACTCTGCCTGGCTCCTTCACTGGGTGAATAGTTTATCACCCTGAAATCTTTAGTATCATTCTGTGCTGTATTTCAGTGGACTGCATCTCATGTTCCCACTCTGGAGGCTACTGCTGCCCTCCTGCATCATTACACCAGGGTTATAAATATGACAGAACACACAGAGTATCAGCTCCTTGCTGCTATCCATATAAAAATTACTATGCCATATGACTGTAACATATGATTCTGCCATGTGGTTTTGCTCAGCTCTAGAACTAAGGGGAAATTAAGTTCAGCTAAACAAGCTGATGGTAGGATAGCCCTTAAAGCATTGGGCTCTCAAAGATCTCTCAGTCATCCAGCTCTGGTAAAAGGCAGTGACCTCCAGACAGGAGTTTTCCCCAGTACTTTTTCCATGCCCCAGCCATTCCAGTTCAAGAAAGCAGAAGGTTTGGTAGGTAAGGTGCTGTGGTAGGCAACTTCATGTCTCAGAATCTCTGAGCAAATAGTTGTGACTGCCTCAGCATGAAATCCATCACTGGCTGACTAATGATTATAACAACTGTAGAGTTTAATCTCCCTTTTGATTATTGTTAGCTGTTTCTTACTTGTAACGAGCTCAGGGAAGGCCCTCTATTATTTGGTAAGTATTTGTGTTTCAAATGCTGGTATTACCACAGGGACTGGGGTGCCTTAAGGCAAAGTCAGGTAATACAGCTGTAGATCTGCCACATCTTTCATAGACTGGAGCAATTATGAACTTGGACATTACATATTTTTATCTGAAAACTGGATGAAATTTAATCTACCTCATGGGCACCTTCTGTAGGAAAGAAGAAGCTCGTTGAGTATGATTGAGGTTGTGAGGCAGTTCTGAGGTCTGTAGCAAGAACTATGTAACCAAAAAAAATTTATATCAGCATTATTAATTAGCTCCCTCAGCTAATGAAATAATTATTCAATCAGAACTAAGCAAGCATATGTGAATGGAGAATTTCAGGTGACCAGCATATTCTCTTACCAGTTTGAACAAGATGAACAAGGCCCCTCTGTCTTTAAAAACAAAACCCGGGATGGCTATTTTCAAAATAAAAGTTCAGCACAATTAACAATAAAAAAATTACTTTACAAAGTAATTCTGTTCAATCTAATGATTTTATTTTTGTGGTTATAATATTTGATATGTTTCTCAGAAGCTTAACTTCATCTTGTGAATGCCTCAGATCCTTGTCATTTGTTACAAGAAGAAAGCCTCTCCCTCTGACATTTCTGCTAGGAAACATGAAATCTGTGAACCCCAAATCCAAATAAAAATGTCAGTGTCTTTTTTATCAACACCTCATGATTATTAAAGAAATTTATTGATCTTAAATGCTTGACTCAAGAACTCTGAAGGCTTTGGGATGAGCCACATGGTTAAGGCTGTTTCCCCTCCAACACAGGAGTTCAAAATCCTAGAAGAGAAATGGAAAACCAGAAACTTCTATCAATTCTGGCAAAAAAAAAATATCTTGTTCTAGTAGTTACATATATATTTTTTGTGCCCACCCTCTTTCTTTTCTTATGAATATGAGCTACAAGGAAAAGGAAATATCTGAGGTTTAATGTTCTATCTTTCTATCAATAAACATCCAATTGTAATAAAACAGACCCGTCATGTTTCCCTATAAAAAGCAGAGTGTGGATATAAAATGACTGATTGTCTATGTCTTGTTTCTTTTTTGTCTCTGTAAGACAGGAACGTGGAAGCATCAAAATGTGTGAGAACATTTCAGTTTGCTTGGTAACCTGTGATTTATTTGCTTGAATTCAATTAGAGTCTCATTCATCAAACACAGTGTAGCTCTTGAGAGGTGACAGATCAGACTCTAGCAATCACAAACGTGCTGAGCTTTGCCCAAATTATGGCAAAGGTTTCTTGCACCTCAGGTTTCTTTCAGGAGGGAGTCTTTGACTTCCAAAATCCAAGTGTCAGCCAACCAGCTCTCAGTACAGAGATTAAGTTATGTGCAAATTAAGGGTTTGGAGCTGATTCTATTCCTTCTGAAATAAATGGCAGCACTCCCCATGGCTCCACAGGGAGAAAGGTCCTCTGCATTTCTTCCCTGGCTGATTGCAATCCAGCCAGGATCGTGCAGAGAGAACTGCCAGATAATTTGTAACATCATGGAGCCCTTGTCTTACTGCAAGGCTTTTTTTTTTTTTATTTTTTCATCACACGTTCAGCTTCAGCCCTAGTCATAAATTACATGGTTTGTAATTGATGCATTAGTAGTCAGAACAGCTGGATGGCAAGTTTTTAACTCATCAGTGGAGGCAGCTTCAGGCTGGAGAGTTTTGTGCTCAGGATGAAGAGTTGGTTCATTTATCTCAGTCAGCTCAGTCAAATAATCTTTCTCATGGCTGTAACAATAATTAAGAACAAGGAATAAAGAATCTGTAAACCCCTAGCAGTTACACTAAGTGACAAATAGGGAAGGTGTACATTTACTGGTGCAAACTCCAAAATAACTTTAAACAGAGAGCAGAACACCCAGGAGATGAAACTCCATGTTCCCTGACTTGGGAATGCAGGCGCCATAAGGACCATGAGCAAACAGTTGAGTGTTTTCTTTCTTAAAAGCACCAAACTTTCCTGCTGTACAGAGTGGTTCCTCATTATAACTTGGGCAAAGTGGCTCAGGACATGACTTTGAGGCAGTTTTATCTGTCACAGTCCCTGGGAGCCTCCATGGAGTTCCAAGCCATGACTGCACTCTGACAGACACCTCACTCTCACCTGATATATTCTCTGCCATACCCCTGAGCTCTTCCAAAGAGTCATTTCTTGCCTGGAAATGAGACTTCTGGGAATTCTTTGTGCTGCTTTGGCTCTGTACCTGGGATAGAGCGTATGAGTCAGCCAGGAGCAGTCCAGACATTTTCCCTCTGGTTCAGAACTGAGTCTGGAGTTCAGTTTCTGTGAGGATTTCAGACACACTGAGCTCCTCCTTCTTTTTCGCATTTGGATTGTAGGTAGCTCTCTGGTCTGCTTTACTTTGTTTGCCTGAGCCAACCTTCCTTAGAAAGGTGATTCAAGAAACTGCAAGTAGTTTCTGTAATATCATATTAATCATCTAATCACAAGCTTTTCAATAAAGAAATCAACTAATGAGGAGAGAGGAGGTCTTTTAATAATCTTTTTATATTCTTTTTTTTTTTTTTTTTTTCTGGGCAGGGGAATCAAACCCAAACATATGAGAAGGTTTGTCTAAGGGTTATTTTTTTGGTGGCAGACCCCAGCTTCTTAATTAATATAGAAGTGTATAGAATGTCCTGAACATGTTTAGACCACACAGATTTTGAGGTCATTATGTTATTCATAGATTTGCTACTCAAATAGTAAATCTGAATTTAGAACAATTAATCACATTCACTTAGTGTCTTCTAAAAATTGTCTAAATATATGTACACATATATTTATGACACAAAGGCTGACATATTTAGGCAGAATACTTTAAAACCAGATCCACCCAAAAGAAACTCCCAGTCAAACTACAAATTACTTTGGGACTAGAAGAACCTCTATGGTTGTTCTTCAAATCTTCTTACCTGCATAGTTTTATAGATAGTACCATGTTTAGCCATGATGCAAAATATATTCTAGAATTTTACTTAGGCAAATAAATACTTTCTGTACTTGTAATTTGTTTTTGTTTTTGTTTTTCATAGCATAGAGAATGGAGTAGCATGGATCAAAAGGCAATCTCTTTTGTTTCTCTCATTTGCTGTGGATTCCTCTGGGTTTATCTTGCATTTTTATGACCTAAATCATGAACAATTCTGCTGTTTCTCACTGAGCTGCACGTGCCTTTAAATCAATAGACGATTCAGGCTTGCTTTGTATATTTTTCTTCTGAAAACTCTATGGATACAGCAGTGTCTGTTTTCAATGAGAGTGGAAATTCCAGTATCAGCAGCTAACCTTAAATCTGGGGGCTTGCTGCAGCTCATACAGTGCAAACTGAACCCTTGCCCGTGTGTTTCCAGCAGAGGAGCTCCCCAGGGAGCTGCAGGTTTGTTCCCCACTGCCTTCCATGGCGTGTGCACCTGCAGAGGAGACTGCAGCAGGCTGGGGCCACGGAGCCTGGCTGCATGCCAGGCAGGAAAGGGGCTCTGATGGACCTGCCAGACCCCTGGGCGAGTCCTTTGTGGTGTGTAAACCATCCTGCAGGTCCCCAGCCCAGAAAGTCTCTTCAGGCTGATCTCCAAGAGAAGGAAATTCTTTGGCCTATCTGGTCTTTTCCCCAAGCAGACAAGCATTGGTGAAATGCCTTCTTCATCCCCTGTGTTAGTGTTCTGGCTTCCTTTCTGCAGCAATATTAACTTCATACTCATGTAAAATAATTCTATCAATGTCCATACCTACTGTACACATCTGGAGAAAACTCACAGAGAACAGAAACAGAATTTATTCTTCCCCAAATCTTTCTCCCATTTATCCTTCTGGTTTCCCTTCTCTCATTCTCACACCCCACTTTCTCTCCTCTTTATTGTCTCTGTTCCTTTAAAATGTTTTCTTTCCAAGTGAAACCAAACGAAATTATCAGCCCACAGTGGTCTTCTGCATTTGTGTTCTGTCCTTTGTTAAGAGGAATTGGAGCAGGGGGTGGGCTTGGGCTTCTATCCAGGAAAAAGGGGGAGAGAGAGGCACTGTTTATCACTGCCAAGGGCTGGAGCCGTCCCCAGCCTTTTCTTTAAGAGAATCTCTCGTATTTCTTTCTACCTCTCATGGGGTAAACATTTTTAAGAGTCAATTACTGTTATTATTTACCTAGGGAGTGTGTGTATGGCATCTGGCACAGTTTGGAAATGTCAGTGTTCCTGTAAATTTCATTCACAGGAATTACCTAGGTAGCCTATCCAGAATCAGATTCTTTAAGATCTGAAGGTTTTGTTGGAAACAGACTAGGGAAGCGTATGGTATCTGCCCTTTTCAATGCTTGTTTGGGTACATAGATTTATTTCACATTATTTTGTGCTTTCCTGTTTTGTGGAGGACTTTCTGGACCAGAAAAACAGCAAAGACTGAACTGGTAGAAGATGCAGCACAAGGGGCTCTGCCAGCTCCAAGCCAAGAAGGGGAAGTTGGCTGAACTGCTTTTCTTTCTCTTTCTTTTTTTTTTTTTTTTTTTTTTTTTTTTTTTTTTCCCTTCTAAGCAGGGTTAAGGTGAACTCCTAAGCAATTGTGGAGTGAGGCCCCACCTCTCCCAGCCTGATCTGCAGGCTCGGGTTACTCTCTCCTGCCTGGTTCTCAGGATCCCACAGTGAGCTCCACGCCTGCCTGCTGCCTCTGCCTGCGCCCCGAACCTGCCAGAACCTGGCAAAATATCACCCTTGCTAGAATTCACACCTTATTTCAGGAAGATTTGCTGGCAAACACCAGGTCAAGGATGGAATAGCACCGCTTGAGAAGAGATTTAGAGATCAAGCAGCTAAACTGCTGCAAAGAGTAGCTGAGCAATATCATCCTGTCCACTTTTTAAAATATATAT
>VWZS01008706.1:746237-848284 GCA_013397075.1 Rhabdornis inornatus | reverse complement strand
TTTTTTTTCAAAATCGGGAAAATCCTCCTGGTGAAGCCGTCAGGGGCAGGACTCTGGCAGGGATGGCTCTGACTTCACCTGCTTTTGCAAATGAGTCACGGAGTGTTATAAAAAGCAAGGACCTGCCAAGTCTCATTTCTTGGAACTGAGTGGAAATTTCAGCAAGCAGCTGCTCTTTCGTTAGTTTATACTTTTCCTCTGCAGGTTTCTTGGAGAGGACCATAGAAAGTTTGTAGCACAGAGGACCTGTTGCTCCGTGTGGATAACCGCTCAGTTGAAATAGCTGTTTGGTCCAGATATGGTTCTGATCTTCCTAAGGGATCTTGGTCAAGCCTGGAAGGAGCCTCGGGAAGGTAATTAAACAGGTGTGTAAATCTTTCTGGATTGGCAATTGAATCCTATAAAAAATCAGGAACAGAACCTCAAAAATCAGACTAGCTCTCCTATAAACCCCACGAATAGAGGTTATTTTCATATAACAAAAGATTTATGCTTTCTAGCTTTTCTCTGGAGGCACATAAGGCAAAAACTTATTTGAAAGAGAAATCAGTGCAAACAGATCCTGGTGGAACAGCTTGGTTTTAGGAGGGGAAGTGGCTCATTATAGCAATCCCGGCCGGGCTAACAGTGTAGGTGAGGACTTTGGCTACCTGCAAGCGTGCCGATAGGGACAATTCCCCTGCGCCGAGCGAAAGCCACGTGTAAGGTGTCAGAGCAGGCAGGAACGCGGTGCCAGATGGAAACAACATAAACAGCTGGGAGATTTCATCCGGGATTTCAAGCAAAGACGGGAGACTTTTGTTCTCGTAGATCAGTCTTTCCGAAGGTGGTTTAGCTACACTTATTTCTTCGGGGGAAGGATGTTGCTTTGGAGGGATGGTAGGTTTTGTGTGTGGCCTTGTATTTTATTTTTTTTGGTGAACGCTTCCGATGACTTCAAACTCCCACGTTTCAGCCGGGCTCTGGGGCGCTGCTCTCAGCACCTTTGCACGGTGAGGGAGCGGGAGAAGGGAGGCAGGGAGGCAGGGAAGGGGCTCCGCAGCGCGCAGAGCCCGCGGGGCGCCGGGCGGGAGCTCCGCGGGTCGGAGCCGGGGCTGGGGTTGGAGCTCCACGGGCCGGAGCTGGGGATGGAGCTGGAGCCGGGGCTGGAGCTCCGCGGGCCGGGGCTGGAGCCGGAGCTGGGGCTGGAGCTCCGCGGGCCGGAGTTGGAGCTGGAGCCGGGGCTGGGGCTAGGGCTGGAGCTCCGCAGGCTGGGGCTGGAGCTGGAGCCGGAGCCGGAGCTGGGGCAGGCCGGGTGCCCGGCAGAGGGAGCTCGGCTCCGCTCCGCTGCTCTCCGCTCCTCTCCCCGCGGCTGCTCCGCTGCCCGCCCCGCTCCCGCACTTTGCCGGCGGCGCGGAGCGGAGCGGAGCCCCCGCGCCCGGCCCTGCCCGCAGCCCCGCGGGCCGGGAGGAGGACTCGGGGCAAGGTAAGGGGTTGGTGGGGCGGGATGGGATTGCCCTCCCCGGGTTGTTCCGTCACCCCAAAACCCGCCCGGGCAGCCGGCACACGGCGGATTGCGGGCGCTGCCCTCGGTCCATCCCCGGGCGCTGCCGCCCTGCGCTCGGACAGGCGGGCTCACAAGTCCCTCCGGGGTCCCCCAGGCACGGTGGTGGCTGCTGAAGCTTTCCCTCTTCTGGCTGTACACCCAGGAAGCCCTCGGTGTGTGTGTGTGTGTGTGTAGGTGTGTGTGTGCTCTCCTGCCGCCGGTACCGCCACACCTGCCCGCACCTTGCCCGCCGGGCTGGGCATCCCTCCGGAGGCCACACCTGCCCGCACCTTGCCCGCCGGGCTGGGCATCCCTCCGGAGGGCACCGTCCATGCGGCTGCCCTCCTCCTCCTCCTCCTCCTCCTGCTGCTGCCTCACCTTCCACCAGGTGACTCGTCTTTCAGTCCTTACGCTGGGGGATTTTTTTCCCCCGGTGGTTCAGCCGGCTTTTCCATCTCTGTTGCTGGTAGCGGGCAAAGAGCAGCTTTGGGGTGGGATAATCCTGTTGAATGCCCGCGTTTGTTTGGTGTTCTCCCCCGCTGTCCTGCCCTTTCATTCTCCCCGGTAACTTTCCCTGGTGTCTTTGCCGCTTCTGCCCCTCTCATCGCCATGACGCTCACTCCCTTACTCATAGTGTGGAGTGACCTGGGCACACCTTGGAAAACAGGCATTTTGAGGAATAATTTAAGGTGCTCCTGCCCACCCCTCCTCCGTGATCTCAGTAGGGCCGCATTGTATCCACGAAAAGCGAGATGTTGCCGGTTCCACTAAAGCATAGTTTCAAGCCAGAGAGTAGCAGGCTATAGAAGAAAGGGTGTAACAGGTTTTTCTCAAGGATGTTGTTTGAGAACCAATCCTCCCACTCAGACATTGTGCTTTGCCTTGGCTGGTGAATCTTGTACCCTCCAGAGTGGCGTGACCTTTCCTGGAGTCTGCTTTGTTTGCCTGAGGTGAAGTACTGACGGTAAAAGTGTTGCTCCTCTGCATTGTGCCTGCTGAAATATTAACCAAGTGGTGGATCTCGCATGCCTTTGCAGCATAGATCATGTTTTAATTACTCGTCTCCTCCATCATAAAACATGTGGTCCTCCTCCCTTCCTATTGACTGTCGTTCTTCTCGTTTGTGATTGTGTAATGTCTATATGTTAGCTGCAAAAGTTGCTTACATGGGAGAACATAAAGACGACCATTTTTGTTGTTAGCAACTGGAAATACTTAATCAGCATTGCGTGGCCGTTCTCCTTTCCCTGGAATACCCATGGAAACGCTGCAACCCCTGCCCTCTGAGCAGAGGAACCTCTCCTGGGTCAGGCTTGCAGCGAGCTGGTGGTTTCCTCTCAGTGAGCAAGCAGTGGGGACTGCAAAGAGCTGACAGAGTTTTTCCAAGGCATGAGGGAGACACCCTGATACCTCCTCGTGATTCACAGTTCATGGGGAGTGTAGCATTATTAGGTCCAGGTAAGGAGATACTGTGCCCAAGGCTCTGCTGGAGCAGGCTGTGGCTGCTGCTTGCTTTCACTGGGGAGCCCGTGGGGATGGAAGTGGCTTTGGGCTTGAGTTGTGCAGCTGGATTGTGCTGTCACACACTCATGGAGCCTGTGGTGTTGAGTTATGCCTTCTCATAGCTCTGAGTGCATGTTTCTGAGTGATTCTGTAATTCTGAAAGCATACAAAGCGTCCCATTAGATTTATTTGGAGGGAGGTGACACCCCACAAGCAGCAACACCCAGGAATGATTAGGTGCTAGTTATATACAGCAGTAATAGAGAGGGCAAGATTAATCTGATGTTACTTACTCCTGCTGTGAAATGCACATATGGAAAAAAGTACTGAAGTTTTCCACTTGGTGACAACTAAATTCTTGAAATATGGTTGATTTTTTTTCTGTCCATAGTCCAACTGTAAATGGGAAATCAGTCACATTAAGTACTGCATTTTTTCCCCTGTGGATGACAGCTTATTAAAATCTAACATCTGAAGTCAAATAATTGAAGCCCCAAGGGTCAAAATAGATTAAATATATAAGAACTCTTCAGTTACTGTGGGGAGATAAGAGAAGACTTGAAGTCCACATGACAAGGATTGCACTAATAAAGAGTTCGCTGACTTTGGTTTCAGTGTCTGCCACTTGTTGCTCTTATATTCCTGGTTACAATTCCTGCATCTCTTTTCATGCAGTGAATGACTGATCAATGCACAAGACTTTTTCAAAGACAGCTTTTGGCTATGCCAGACAGAAAAAGGAAGCCCTTTGGTGTGTGACCCCTCCAGACTCCTGTCTCTGCTGTGGGGCTGATGGCCAGAAAGAAAAGATGTTTAACACTTGGAGTTGTGTTGCTCACAGTGCAGTGTGCGTGGTCTGATCCTTGTATCTCCATTCAAAGTATATTTTTAACTGTGAAAATTTGGTATGTGAGAGTCTATTTTCTTGTTTTCAAGGCTAGTTCTCTAGCTCTTCCATTAAAATTTTTCAAACCAGAAGAAACTAGATTTCCTGCTTTTGGGGAGGGGATGTAACTGGTGCCATTTTATCTTAAATCCAGAGTTGGACTCTGGTTCATCCACCAATTTATTCATCCAAAACAATGACATTCTGTTTTGTGCAGCTTTTGATTTAACTCTAATGCCTAGGAACTTAATTTTTCTACCCTGAATTCCGAGTTAGATGATGGCTGTCATCTGAACTTTGTTTTGCCATGAATTTCAGCTGTTAGTGCAGCCCTGAGCAGCCACAGGGCCTCTCCCCGTGGTGCCCGTAGAGGAATTTAGGTATAAAGTCATTGAAAGTTTCACCAAAGTCAGTGGCACTGTTTTGGGTGTGTGTAGAAAACATTTGTAAAACTGTTTGTAAAACAATGCTCGGCAGTCACTAAACCTGAATGTTGAGACAAGGTGTCTTCTACAGCTGTTGATACTCAGAGAGTCACAGCCTTCTTGGAAAGACCACGATGATGTGGGAAGAAGCAACCTCCACATCTGTTTTGTTTTCTTCTTTCTTATTTTTCCTCCTAATTTTGTGTCATTGACACTGGGGGATAACAAATGAATCATAAATGGAAATGTTGTTAGCATTAGCTTTTTAAGATCTGTTTCATTTTGAGCTGTGAGCCTGCAATCACCAACACATGCCTTTGATTGTAATCTCAGTTTTAGTAACATTTTTAAATATTACCCAACTCAGGGCTTTGAATTGCTACTAGTTGAATGCTTCCAATCCTTTTTCCCCTTCCCTCTCCATGCCACTGTCTCGGTAATTAAAGTTAGGCATGCTGTGAATCTCCACAGGGTTAAGATCTGACATGGAAATAGCAAATTACAAATTACTTTCTTTGCATTTATTACCTTTGTCTTTTGATGAATGGACTTCAGCAAACCTTGTGCATCTTGAATAGACGAAGTCTCTAGCCTCAAAGGTGCAGAGTTAGTATTTTCCATTAAATTATTCGTTTCTGTGGCATTTTCTGTTGTGTAGTTTTGTGATGCATGACAGGCATCTTCATTACTGTGGTGGTGTGACAGGGGACTCTGCTTGACTTTGTTCTTAAAGCCTCGCTCATGTTGCCACTTTGACCAACCATGGAAATTGTCAGGTCCTCTGTAAAGCTACAGAGGAAAAAATGATAGCAAAAAACCCCAGTATTAACACAAAAATGATGAAACCATTCTCCTGGAGTTTTGTGAGAACGTTGAGTATGTCAAAAGAATATTTAGTAAAAATCAATAATTTTGAGAACAGTATTTGTTGGGTGAAGGTAGTTATGAATGTCCAGTAACTTAAAAAAGGTTTCATACAGATAAAGTGGTTGTTTGTTTTTTTAATTGATTTTTTTTGCTGTTTTGTTTCATTATAGATTTCATTTTATTTTGGGGTTTTTTGTTTGTTTTCTTTTTCTTTTCAAGAATGCATTGGTTTTACATGAGAGAGAGGATTTGGCTTTTAATAACCCAAGATGTTACAGTTCATGGATTTTATAGATTACCCCTGCAGGTAAGGGAACACCTGATTCCTTTCAAGCTTTCCATGAGTGCAGGGGAGCTGTATTCAGCTGAGTTAATTGTGAAACTGGCAGAGATGGTTCTTGGAACTGGAGTTTGCTGTAGCTGCTGGATGCTGCAGACTAAATGTACTGCAAGAGTTTTTCTTATTGTCTGTAGCTCAGGAATGTTTGCAACTGGAAAATAAAGAAGTGACTCCTGGTGAATTTGTATTTATTACTTTGATTTCTACTCCTGCATGTAAAAGCATTTTTAAAGATTTGACTAAGTAGAGAATCAGGCACTAGGATTGCTGTTTCTCCCATCAATATTCCCTTCTCCTCCTCCTCACCCTCCAGAAATTGTCCCAAGTGCAGAGAGGAGCTGAAAGTGAGGTGTTAGCAGCACCTGCTTCTTGTCCGTCAGATAAGCCCACACTCATTAGGAAATGGTTTTTAACACCCCCTCCCCAAAAGAGGTTAATCAAACTTGTACTGAAATACATGAGAAATACATGAGCTCATGGAAGTTCTTGTGCTCCTCCATACTTGCAGATACCTGGTGAGATACAAGATTATCCCAATTTTGTCAGTGTTTTGCCTTTAGGTAGACTTTGATGTTGCTGTGTTTTGTTCTGTTAAAGGTCCTGGTGAATTGTGTTTCACCTGAAATGTGAACTTTGGTTAATGAGCATGTTCTTTCATTCTGGGGTGGTTGAGAGGGCTTAATTCATCCCTCTGAATGCTCCTTTCATGAAAGCTGAGGACTTTGCTCTTCCTTCTAATGTACTCTTCCTTCTTCCAGGACACTGATCTTTTTATTTCTTTCCACAGTATGTCTGAGGTGTAGTCTTTTCTATTTCCTGAGACAAAGATCTCTTTGTTTCCAGTGTAAAAATATAATTTAATTAATTGGCCCGAAGAAAGCTTTTTTTTTTTCCTACTTCATAAGGGATTAGAAAGACACTTGGTGTACTGGGTGTTATTATCTGGTTAATGCAGGGATTTTCTTAAGAGTTCAATGCCTGTGAGAATCCCAGTGTAGATCATAAAAATATTTTTGAATGAGCTGTTCTATTACTCAGAGCATGTGAATGTGAGACCTTTGTACATAAAGTGAGACATTTGTCTTGTACATTGTCTTATGCACTCAGATACATGGGGAACTCAATGATCTGGCAAGGATAATGCAAGGAAATTGAGTTGCATCATGAGGAGTTTGTGATATCATATGGCAATAAAATTTAGCTTGATGATCTTCTGTGCCATTTAAAAAATGACATGGAAAAGTCAACCATTTTTACTTGTGCCTCTAAAAGTAATTTTCAGCTTTGCACAACATGTCTTGAGAAGGCAGTGAGTGCATGGTACTGCCTTCAGGTGGAGATAAAAATTTACATCTGTGTTTCACATTCAGAATTGGGTGGCAGGCTGCATATTAAATTCATGTGTTTTCTTCTTTCCCTTCAATCTTATCCCAGACTCGCTTTCCCCAAAGTGAAATTATTTATTCTCTGCTCCACTTCCAGCATGATTTATTGCTTTGCAATTCTTCCTGTGCTCTCACAACCTTTAGTGTAATGCTTCATCTTTGTTTCCTTCTCTTCCTGTATTCAGGGATGAAGTCTTGTCCAGGACAGAGGGCTGGGAGGTGGAGGATGGGCTCTGTTTCTGTTCTAGCAGCAAACCTGGTTAAGGCTAATAAATCTGGGCTAACTGGTGATTAGCCTGTTGGTGCTATCTCACACGGAGAGGGCAGGACAGCACAAGGAATCTGGACCTTGTCCCTTCGTGTCTCTTAGGTAAGTCACCCCTGGGTGACAAACATCCTGCCTCTGCCAAGAAACAGACACAGCCTCTCCTCTGCAGTCACTGAGTCCCTTCTTGTGATTGCTGAAGTGCTGCTGCTGCCTCGAGAGCCTCGGGCTCAGCCTGGCTCCTGGGTCAACTCTTCAGGTTTTCCTTCCTTCTCTACTTGCCTCAGCCACGTTTCTCCACCATCTTCCATGTTCTAGTCCATCCTACAGCTGGTAAAACTTCAGTCTCTTGCTGTTTACGTTTTTTTTCTCTTCTGTTACTTTATTTAACCCCTATTTTTCCTGCCCTTTTTGTTTTACATCACTCTTTAACTGCACATAGTGCCCCATGTTCATCTTCGTGGCACTTCTTGAAGTAAAGCTTTTGCACACTCAAACCCCAGTTCTTTTTCTCCTTTTGTGTCCTTTATTCCAATGTCTTCTCTGAAGCACTTCAGACCCACTGCTCTCAGTGGGAAATGTTGTGTGTGAAGTTACATGGATAGTCAAGTCTTTGTGGGTTAAGCCATGTCTTCCCTATAATGCTGTGTACTTTGTCAAGGCAGTAATTTGAGGATCTCATCATGCAGTTCCAGAGCTCCAGACATTACTGGGAGGTGTTAGAGTGTGTGTAGGCATTTGTTTTCCCTGTGTGAGTGAGGTGTCTAATACACATCAAAAAAATCTCTTCAATGAATAGTCTTACTGAATATGAGTGTGAGATATTCTCAGAAGTGCCTTCGATACAGGGTGCAATGAGTTCTTTTCTACTTAGAATTTATAGTTTCTTTACTTAGAATTTATATTTAATGTAATTCTTAGTTTCTTTTACTTAGAATTTATGGTTTTTCTCACTTTTTATATGAAAGCTGAATGTTGACATGCAAGAGGCTTGGGGCAGCTGGCAGCAGGGAGCTGTGTCTTCCCAGAGACAGAACTCATTTTTTTTTGGAGGAGGTGGATGCTT
Source organism: Rhabdornis inornatus (assembly GCA_013397075.1). NCBI lineage: Eukaryota > Metazoa > Chordata > Aves > Passeriformes > Rhabdornithidae > Rhabdornis > Rhabdornis inornatus. The sequence continues at coordinate 840,022 of VWZS01008706.1, read as the reverse complement.
AGAGCATGAGAGTTTATGTCCCATCGGGTTCTTTGATTATTTTAAGCTGTCCTTTTATAACTCGGAAAGTCCAGACATCTCCATTGCCTTTTTAAAAAATAATCTAAAAATCTCAATTTTGGGAACAGCTGTTTTGTCTCTGTCTCAGTTTGCCTATTTATAAACAAAAAACTCTCAGGAGTTTTGTGAGGCTTAATTAGCAAATATTTATACAGGCTTTTGAAGATATAAAGCAGCATATATATGCTAAGTAGTGTTATTATTACCACCAGCTGCTTTGTTGTAATTGAAGTAATAAAAGTTTCAGTGCCAGTGGTTGTATTGGTGTTGCCTAAATACAGTTTTTGTGAACTCAGGAGACACTGAGGATGGTGGAAAAGTGATGGTGTAGACCATACTGAAATACAGGGTGTGGGACTGCTATGAAATCTGTGGGAAGGCCTTAAAAAATGAAATAATTGTAATAAAAAAGTTGAAGTCCATAACTGGAAAAGAACAAACCCTCTTCTGCAGTGTGCCAGTGTTCAGAGGTCCCAGGACTACCTGGGGGTTGTCTGTGCTGTGCAGTGTCTCCCTGATTAGAAATGAGCTGGCAGCATTTCCCTCATGACTCTGCCATATCAAAGACGGGATCTTGTAGAGATGATTGATAATTGGTAGTACAAGAAAAGTAACATAGTATAAATCACAGTTCACCTTTACAATTTCTTTTTTTTAAGGTCTACTTCTGTAAAACGTTGGTGACTTAAAGCTGAGCTATTTTTATTAATGTTCTTGTGCTTATCTCACAAAACCAGCTTGTTAAAAGCGGATATGAACACTTCTTAAGCCTCTGGCTTATAAATTGTGAGAAAGAGAAAAGGAGATTGATTCCAACAGGCTTGAAGGTAGATTCATTTCTCTTCTAGTTAGCAAAATGACAGCAGAGGAAGAATTAAACTGTAGACTTAGTGAGCCAATCAGTTCCAGCCAGGTTTAAAATAATTAGATTTAGCTCTAATGTACAATTTAATTGTAGAAGTCTAACTTACGAAAATAAATTCAGGGGAATTCTGTTTTGGTAAATTGATGATAATATCTCCAAGTTATTTCTGCCTGAAGTAATAAGAGTGTGGAAAAAAAAAAGTAATAACAAAGGAGCAGGGAGGGGGAACAATTATTTTGCAGTATTGTGCTGCTTGAATGTTGGAGGGGATTGATAAAAACTGGTTTGAAGAAAACATCTCTGTAATAAGAGTGTGGAACATTTGAGATAAGATGGAAAAGTTGGGAAGAATGCAACATCTTCTGCGAGTTCTCTCAATGTTCTTAATTGTTTGTTATGAGATCTTGTTTTGAACATTGCCAGGTGCTTCTGGTGGGTTTTAGGGGGTTCTAAGTTATTAAGTTGGGCCATCAAACTACCTATAGGAAGTGACCTGTCTCTAATAATATTTTAGTATTCAGTAAAATTCCGGGTTTTGTTGTAAAGGATGTTTCCTTACAGCTTGTGGATAGTTCTACTTATGAAGACCTGTGTTAATTAAGGCATTAGTGAAATCACACAAATCTGGATCATGGGTGTAATGATTTCATAGTGGCTGTACTGCAGGGACTTTGAAAACAGAGAGGATGCAAAGCAGGGAGCTTACTCAGTCCTTTATGATTATAGGTAAGCAAATTTTCAGACAACTTTGAACATTATTAAACTTTGAGAGGAAAAGTCCCCAGCCCTTTTATTTTATTTTATTTTCAATTTTAGGCAAATCTTACTTTAAAAACTGCCATGAAATGTACAACCACAAAGTTATTCTGCATAGAAATAGAAGCATTTTAAACACACAGAGGCAGGCAATATAGCCCTGAGGCACACATGGAGACAACCCAAATGCTGAATGGCAGGTCAGGAAAGGTTACTGCTCAAAATATTTTCGGTAGCCAAGTGGAAGACAATTCATAGCACTGTATTAGAGCTGTTCTCTCTTTGTGTGATACTGGTGACACCTCATTGTGAATAAAACTCTGGGGGTTTTTGACAGCTGTGGGAAAGAGCAACTATTTTATGCTGTCTGTATACAGTGGTAGAACAATTAGACAAGAATTTGTTTTTCTGTTATCCCAGACTGTAACGTAGAGTGGTATGATAACTGTCTTTTGAAGTACAAAAAAAATCTACCTTGGGGGCTATCATTTTAAAGAATCTTATGAAATGCTGATTTAATAAGGCCTGCTCCTTGCACATTTTAAGTGCAAGGAAATGTGTGTGTTGAGACCTTGCTAATCCTTCATTTGCACAAAGTCTTTGGCTTTTCCCAAACTGTCAAGGAATTAATGGTGTGCTTCAAGGAGCATTACTGGGCTGTAATTATTTTCATAGGAGATTCTGCACTGCATTTGGTGGTGCTTTATGAATTATCATAATAAATAGAATGGAATTGCTGTTGTCAAAACCTGTGAGCAAAGTAATCTGATTGCCACTGTCCGTGTACTCAGTGGCTCATGGAATTAAGTGATACCCAGTGCACTTCCAGGCAGTTCATGCAGGTCACTGAGGTTTGCTGAGCTGGGTTGTGCTTGTGGCAAGTTAAACAGGGGTGTAGCTGACAAGGAAGCAATTCCACTGAGCCAGAAACAGGCTCCAGTTTCATGGGACACAGTGGATTTTGTGCCTCTTGGCTGAGGATGGAGCTCCTTGCTGCTGTGGCATTGCCCAAACCTGGGGATGGTTCTGCCCTACAGACACACCCTGCATCTGCATGCTTTGATGGAAACGTGCACCTGGCTAAAGCAGGCCGTACAGCTTAAAAAAAATAAAAATTAAAAATTAAAAAGCATATATCACTTGCTTTTCAGGTGGAGAGAGTCGTTAATATTCCAATTTGGAATGTCTACCTAGGATTTTCCCCTTTGTTTATTACAAATCTTTGTGTGGTCATAGTCCCTCCAGATCTTAGCCACTGACTGGAGGCTTGTTGTACCAGGCACTCAAATTTCAGGAGAATGTTATTATTTAAACATTGTGTCTATTTTTAAGTCAGATAATCTATAAAACCAGTTGAAAACCACAAGAGATCATTACATCATCTAGTTTGACCTCCAGAGTGTAGGAAGGAGGAGAGTTTCTACCCTTTTATTTCTGGTAGAAAAATATTAATCAAGCTTGCTTGGCTTTCCTCTCAGAGGAAGATAGACACAGTAATTTAAACTACCTGCCCCTGGCAAAGACTGGCATTTTTCACTAAGTGCATTAGTGAATTTTTAGTGGTTCTTGGTGTGTGAATCATGTGAATACCAGAACGTGGTGCAATCCTCTAGATGCTGTTGTTCGTGTGTATATATAGAAAAAATTATATATATATGTATATATACATATATACACTTTGGCACAGAGCAGATGCAATCCAGGTTTCTTCCTCTAGAAACAGACCTTTTCCCCAAAAGCTTCAGGGACTAAAAGCAGGTGATGCTGGAGTCTCTGCTTCTATCCTTCATGCTTCACTGGATAAATTGTGTAAACTCACATCACTTTCTGCACCACTGTGTACTTGTCTGTGTAATCATTTTTTGCTCACGTGGCAGACTGAGGCTCTTGTGTGCACAGCAGTTTTTAAGAGTTAAAGGCCATGTTACCCTGTGTGGGGAATCCATGGGGAGTTCTGGGGAGGTTCTTGTATAGGTTCATTTTGATTTTGGGGAGATTTGTGGCCTTCCTGCCTCCTAGAGCATGGAATTGGTGTTGTACAGACTCTGGGATGTCCAGATGCATACTGTGCTAGTATTTCCAGTAATGACAGCAGTAACATTTTCTTTTCAATATTGTCTTCCTCATGATTTCTATCAGACAAGATTTACAGATGTCACTACAGGCAATTTAGTAAATTGAGTCCAAAAATTGGGTTTCTGTGGGAATGTGTCACAAGCAATGTAATTCCTCCTTAGTCTTAAAACCTTCCTCACAGAGCTTTAGTGACTTCTTTAGGGTGTAAAGAAAAATACATGGTAATTTTACAGATGACCTTGCACTTTATGTTCTCTCTCCCTGCATGGGACTCTTGCTTCCAGTAATGAGGAAATGTTCTGAGGCAGTGTTCTTGCCACGATGACATAAAACAACAGAGACTTCCAGTCATTCCCCTGTTCTTGCACTGTAATAGACACATGCCTTCAGGGACCAACTGACCTTAAACATGATCCATATCTGGAGCTTGGGGTCATTTCTGTTGTACAGACTTTTTTTTTTTTTTTTAATAGGCATTGGGATGGCGATACTGCACTCACTGATTAGAAACAGTATGTGATTAATATTCTTGATCCAATGTGCACTCTCCACTCTGGACACACATTTCCCCCAGAAATCCTAGAAATGCACTCAGCTGTTGCTCTGACAGAAAGAAAAAAACCAGGAAAACTAGCCATCAATTGCCTAAAATTTACCTTTGACAAGTTTGAAGGCATTTTTCAGCTCAGGGATGAAGATTGGTAGTGATGTTCATGAGTTGTTCAGCTGTGGGTGAGAGGGTTTCTGCAGCATCAGAACCTTGATCTCTAAGTACTTGTTTGTTCCACTGATATTAATAGAACAAATTGTCTGTCTGCCTGTTTAATGATTTTGAGGTTGAAGCTCAAAAATCTCAAATTAAAAAAACAACAACCCACGACAAAAAAACAAAGCAAACTGCAATATAATTTGTGTGCTTGTTTTGTTCAAGGAAACGTTGATCATTTGGAAACAATTTAAAGAATTTGTCACCATTCTTGTTATTTTATTTTCTGTCCTCATCTTTCTGTGAGACACATCTTTTATTTGAAGTGTGTGCTATTTTAAACAGGCATTATGTTTTCATGAAAACTCTGCTGGGCAATGTCTAACTCCAGACATAAAAGCAAATAAACTAAGAAAAATCCTCTGTTTATCTGAGATGAGAGAACTTTTTTTAAGGAAAGGAGAGAGAGAGGAATCTAAACCAACTTAATGGTCTCTTTTGTCTCTCTTTATGTTTTTTAATGTTCTTCTGCAGTCCTCAGGAATTGCATTATCTTATTGGTATGTCACTGGGGTAGTACTACAAAGAAATCTCAAAATGCTACTGTCTTTAGACTGCACAGTGAAGAGAGGCAGAAAGTGCTGCAGTGCACTGTTGGATCTAGGCTGATTCTGATTTTACTCTGTTTGCAGCTTTCAGATGAGAGGGGGAAATTCAGAATTGATGTGAGGGTTTAATGATGGATAACATCTTTTGGGTGCTGCCTGCACCTCAGTAAAGCACACCTGAGGACTTACATCTCTCTTTTAGGGCTGTTAAATTTTACATTTAGCTGAGATCTCTTGTGTGCAAGGTTGGCTATTTGGGATTTCTAATTAGTTGAATTTGACAGCTCATCCTCAGTTTTTACTACTTGGTGTTGCCTCAAACAAAGCCAAGCAAGCTGAGTGTAAACTTGCCCGAGCTCTTCCCTACTGGAATGTGTCACAATTTCCTGTCACTTGCGAGGCTGTTGAGCGAGCTGTCACACAGCTGAGTGCTGGAATTGTAGAGGTGGGTGTATCAGCAGGGCTGAGTGAAGTGCAGAGGAAGAAGTGGAGGCTGCTGACTGGGAAATGAGCAGGATGGAGCTGTGGGGAGCTCACTTCATCTCCACTAAAATCTCCAGGATGTGACTGCTGAGAGCTGGGACAGCTTCCAGGGCTCCTGGCCACGAGGCTCTTTGGTTTGTTTTCACTCCATTCTTCAGCTAGATTTACGCTTGCAAAGCCTAGAAAAGCTGAATGGGAAATGAAATCAACATCTTTAATTTTCTTCCTTGTCACCCCTGTGTTTTTCATAGCATCCACTGTATGGATGGAGGGCTGGTTTCCATAGATTTTTACACTGACTCCAGACCTCACTGCCAGGTACTAGACAGTGAAAGCCAAAGCTGCTACCCCAAAACCCCTGATAATTCAATCCCCAGTGATGATTCCTGGTGAGCCTGTGACAGGGGTACCAAACAGAGCTCTGGAGTGGGGAATATCAGTGCTGCCACTCAGGAAATCAGATCCTGGAGCTTTTATCCCCCTTTTGCAAAGCCCTGGGATTCTTCTTTTATCTTGGTTCAGTCTGCTAAGTCTTGTGAAAACAATAAACTGGCTCACCTCCAGTACTGGGATTTTATCTTGAATTAATAACAAGTTGTCTTTTCTCACAAAGAGAAGTACTCTTCTTTGAAAGAAAAATTGCTTTATCTTCTTCAGGATTCTACCATGTTAGCTAACACATTAAATATGGTGGGTTTTGGTTTTTTTGTGTTTGTTTTTTTTTTTTTCCCCCTAATAATCCTTGTGCTATCAGGACCTCTGATTTGCCTTGGATTTTAATGAGTCATTTAAAAGCAGAGGTCTATTTGGGCAGTTTGATACTCCCTCTCAAATCAGTTACCATTTTGAGAATGACATCTGAGTCTGCCTATGTTTCTGCATGACTGGAAGCTGTCACTACTCATTGAAACTTATTAGTGCTGGAAATGGATATGCTGGTTCATCTGCTGGGGATGAAACATGAGGCACCAGCATTTGAATTTAAATGTTGTTCCCGTGAGGGAAGGAGGAGGTGATTGCAGTGAGGGGTCAGAGCTGCCTTGCAGCTCTAAGAGGCTTTGGGAGCTTTGCCTACAGGTTGCTAAAAGCAGATTTGTGGCATTTTTTTGATGAGTCAAGAAAATACTGCACTTTAAGGTCAAAGTTTAAGGGGAGGATACAATAGGTTAGCTGAAGATTATACTGTGGAAGACACTGAACTTTTCCTTAAGAGGAACCAAAGTTGGAAATCTTCCTTTTGGGGAAGGGGAACACTTGAGAAATTGGACTTTGAAGAGGACAGGGGTGAAGTTTGACTCAAAGCCAAGCTTCTGCTCCTGAGAGTCCACAGCTACACCTTAGGTATGCGAAATGATTCTTAAAAATAGAGACTGGGGGATGAAGGCCATGTCCTTCCATCGATCTTTAAAGGACCTGAAGCCTTTGGGACACTGAGCACTGCTGACATATTGTCACTTCTCTCATCTGCAAGGGCTGTGAGCCAAAAGAGCAGAAAGACAAAAGGAGTCTCTGGGTGCCTCTGGCCCCCAACACATCATTGATGCTGCTTGTTTTACAAGGCTGTAGAGGGTGATCCTGTATTGACAGTGGTTAGTTTTGGTGTGNGGCTGTAGAGGATGATCCTGTATTGACAGTGGTTAGTTTTGGTGTGGTTTTTTTTTTTGGGGGGGGGGGTTTTTGTTTGTTTGTTTGTTTTGTTTTTTGTTTTGTTGGGGTTTTTTTGGTTTGTTTTATGTTTTTTGTTTTGTTTTTGGTTTTTGTTGTTTTTTTTTTTTGTCTTTATTTAGCGTCAGGATTGAATACTCGACAGACAGATTTCTTGCTTGGACTTGGTTATTTAATAAATTTTATTTAAAGTGCAGAGAGTTTTTCAGTACTTCTAGCTATTAAACCAAAAGTGAGAAAATGGAGGTGAAGTTAGTTACAAGGTCTTTTAAAGCTTAACTATATGATCAAGAGCTAACATTTATATTATTTATACTTTTAACCCAATGACTAAACACTTGTGACCTGCACTGTGGTACTAACTATTTAATCTAAAAACTACTACTTGAAATTATGAAGAAGGAACAAGAAGGAAGAAAGATACAGCACCTAAGAACTATAATTTTGTCCCATATTTAGTACTATATTCTAAAACTTCAATTTCAAAACCCTTTACAATGTGAAATTACACTTTTATTCTAACTACACACCAGGGATTCTAACTCTTATCACTTAAATTTGGAAGCTTTCTTCAAGTCAAAAGCAGTGCTCTTTTGAGGGTCAGTGTCAGAAAGCACAGAAAGTTTAAAACTTCTAGGCTTCAGGGTTCCAACACTGCACATTGTAATTTCTTCATTGTTTTTTCACTTCATTATATCTAATGCATTCCCAGTACAGAGATTGTTTTCCCCTCCCATGACAAAAAACACACCCCCAGAGCTTGCTGTGATCGGAGTCTGACTGACAGTCAGTCACCATTTGAGACTACTGGTGTGCTAAAATGTACAACTGCCATCTCAGAAACTGTAAAACTGACCTGACAAAGTGTGATTCTCAATTTTCTTCTTCTTTTTTTTTTTTTTCAACCCTGCCTTTCTCTCAGCAGGTTGTGGATGTGTCTTGATTCTGATCTGTCACATTATGTCACTGGTTAACATTTCTGCAACCTGTAGAGAACTATAGAACACTGAAATGGATACACTCTGAAATTCATAAATATAATTGAAACAGCATAGCTATAAATTAATCTCGATTAAGCTTTTGTCTTGTTAAATAGAGTTCAGTCTGCAGCAGAAATTCAGTTGTCTGAAGCTGACAGAGAGTGACTTCCAAGGTGAAAAGGTGAAATGTTTAGGACAGACCAGATTTTACCAATGGATTTGATTTCCACACTGCCTCTGAATAACCCATTTATTTCTCTGAAACAAACTAAGAGTTGTTGCTCTTTGCCTAAAGACCAGCATTTTTAAAGCAAGCTTACAGTTCTCTCAACCTCCCATGCAGCAGCTTGGAGGCTTTTCCTTGACAGATAATAATACTGGAAAGAGGAAAAGGAAGTTTTGCAATCCTTAAACTTCCTGAAGAAGAAAGTGCTGCTAAGATTCCTTGAAAAAAAAAAATTAAAAGCACAACAAAATATTCAATGAGTCATAATTTACGGGAACATCAGTTTTCTATGATGATAACAAGATATAATTTTTTCCATTTATCCCAAAGGAAGGCAAATTTTGCCATCTTTTTTGTTGGTGTTATATTTCAGTATTGCAATCATACTTAAAGGAGTATCCAATTTCATGCAGCAGCAAAATGAGGATGCTTCTGAATTATTAATAGAAACTTCACATCAGGTTTGAACATTGCATAAAAGGAAATGAGGAATCAGTTGAATAAAAGAATGAGAAATTTCTGAGATACATGGCATAAATAATGAAGTTGGACATTTGCAGAAATACTTTTAAAGGAAAGCCATTCCCATTGTAACAATTAGTGTTACAATTAGTGTAACAGCTTAGTGTTTGTGCAAGAGAATGCTGCTTCAATTAACAAAACTGATTTCTACAGCACAGTGGTGAGGCTGGCTCAGACTAAAACTGAAATGTTCTCTTACTAAAGTACTAAAGAGAGTTAGTGAATGAAAGATGTCTTCCAAGTTTCCTGAACTAATGACCCAATTTTAAAGAAGCCTCTTAATCAACCTTTGAGGTATTGCACTAAGCATTACAGTTTTACAACTCTTATGATAAATAACATTTATGAAGGATGTGCTTTCATATAATGAAGGTGTGCTGAATGTCCAGTTTTAAGCTCATGGGGATTGTTCCCCTTGATAACATTTTTTTTCCCCTCACATCTCATTGTGTTCTTGTTTCTGAATGTCTGTTGTGCACAAAGTTTTCTTCTTGATCTCCTACAGAAAAATACTGGGTTTATGATCCTAAGTGAAATATTTTTACTTATTTATTTTGGATTTTTTTCAGGTATTTAAAATAACAATGTATCAATACAGTTGCAGTAGTGTGGAGCATCAGAAATCTGGTTTGTCCTGGACCTTGAAAGTTGCTATGGTGACTGTACATCCCACTGGGGACCTGAGTTAGGTGTGCACACTTCATTTCACTTTCTAGCATTCCTCTGCAAATGTGTTAGGGCTGTGAACTCCATTAAAACATCATCCCTGGTGTGCTGAGGGAAAGGATTCCCTCCTTCTGTCTCTGCCTCCCTTTGCTGCAGCCTGTCTGTGATTTCCACCTCACTCTGTGCTGGGCGAGGCCCTGGAGGTGCTCACCTGGAGCCCAGGGGGAGGCCCTGGAGGTGCTCACCTGGAGCCCAGGGGGAGGCCCTGGAGATGCTCACCTGGAGCCCAGGGCCCTGGAGATGCTCACCTGGAGCCCAGGGCCCTGGAGATGCACACCTGGAGCCTGGGGCGGGGCCCTGGAGATGCTCACCTGGAGCCCGGGGCAAGGCACTGGAGATGCTCACCTGGAGCTCAGGGCGAGGCCCTGGAGATGCTCACCTGGAGCCAGGGCCCTGGAGGTGCTCACCTGGAGCTCAGGGCGAGGCCCTGGAGGTGCTCACCTGGAGCCAGGGCCCTGGAGGTGCTCACCTGGAGCCCAGGGGGAGGCCCTGGAGGTGCTCACCTGGAGCCAGGGCCCTGGAGGTGCTCACCTGGAGCCCAGGGGGAGGCCCTGGAGGTGCTCACCTGGAGCTTCCCACGTGCTGATGGGCACTGATGGAGGGTCTGGTCCAAGCTGTTGCTCTCCATCAGTGGGAAAGGGACACTCCAGGAGCTGGACAGGACACGTGAACACCCAGCTGAGTCATTGCTCAGTGCACTGCTGGGTTTGGGCTCCTGGAAATCACATCTCTCTCTTTTCATCACCCCTTTCCCAAGATTATAACAGGAGTTGCGTATGGACTTAAAGGAAAGAAGGAAATCTTCATTGGGATGAAATGTAAGGAACCATAGTGTAAATATTTTTTATATTACATAGTGAGAATTATACCCTCTTTGATTTTTATGCTTTTTTTTCTTATTTTTTTTTTTTTTTTGCCAAACTCTAATCCAAAGAGGATTTTTTAGGAAGCCAGCATCTCCCACACACAAGAATGTGATGGCTCCTCTCTTTCTCCTTCTGTGTAAGATATCCTCTCTTATTTTGGGTGATGTTTTACCCCTCATTCTGTGGTAGGATTGTGAGCCAACCCTGTTGGTGCCCCCATGCACTGAGTGGAGCAGAGCACAGGCACAGTGCCTCCCTGAGCCTGCAGCTGGGTTGAATTTTGTGGAGGTTTCTCTTCAATCTTTGGCACCATTTGGGAGATGTTTGCAGACAGCAGCAGGTCTCAGGTTCTGGAGTACATTTGGGTGAGAGGGAAGAGGGGCTGGAAGGGGTGGAAGCCCCTTTTTTTCTGTAAACTTTGTATGCATGGGTGGTTGAGAGGTGCCTGGAATGGCTGCCAAAAAAATCTTCAAAGGGTTTTTCTCACCGTGGTCAAATCCTGCTAGCTTGCTACATTCAACTTTTGTAGACTTTTTGGTACTTTTGGTACCTTTTTTTTTTTTTTTTGCTGCTTACTCAGTTCCAGCTGTTGGCTTCCTGTTCCTTCTCATCATCAGTTGGTTTGTGGCACTGAGTGATGGCTCTGGTGCCTTTGGGATAAAAAATAAAGACCAGATGGATCTTTCTTTGGGCCCTGATCGTGGTGGTGTTTCCTTGACTTTTTGATAAGCAGAAGTCCATTTTCCTGATTCAGGAGGTAGAAAACTCCATATATTCTGTTTGCCAGGATATTGTGAGGTGGGGATTCTTCCTTTCCCCCCAGAAAAAAAGCACAGGAGAGAATCTGGTTCTCAAAAAAATCCTGTCAATTCTTCTTCACCCTCGGAGAAAAACCTATAGATTTTGTGGGTTATTTTTGATTTGTTTTGTTGTGTGTTTGGTGGGGGTTTTTTTTGAACCCGTTTTGGTAAACAAGTTGAACTTGCTCAAGGCCAGAGATAAAAAGAAATTTAGAGTGGTGACCCGAGCCTTTATAGTGAGACATTTTTGCAGAGCAGCTCTGTTACCAGCTTGCAAGCCGTAGGTAATTTGTTTCCTCTGTAAATCTCCCTGAAGAGAAGGCAAGTGTGAAAAATCTAAAAAAAGCAAAGCTTGTAGTCAACTTTCTGCCTTTCCTGGAGGTGAAGGAGAGAGCTATTATGAATGACCACAGTTTTTTTTTTTGTTTGTTTGTTTGTTTTTCCCCTACTCTTTCGTGATGTTTGATACTTGGCAGTGGGGTGATATTTTACATAGTTATAATTAGAAATCTGTTGTTGATGTTTTGCATCTCAGTCCTGGCTGGAATGCAAATAACCATCCAGTTGGGCAGAACAGGTATAATTTATACCCCCAGGACACTGACTGAGGATAACTCTGCAAAGCCACAGATATTTGCCTTCCCTCGTGCAAATGCAGTGGGAAATATTTGCCCAAACACCTTCCTTGTCCTGTTTTGCTTAAGCTGGAACATAATGCAGTGAAATTTGTGAAAAAATAAGCGCAGAAACTTTAATAAATTTTCTTTCTTGCTGAGCACAAGCTAACCAGAGAGCTCCTGCATCTGCTGCTGTGTCCCAGTGCTTGCTTGGGGCAAAAGTGCTCAGCTGGGGCAAAAAGTTCCCCTTTAGGTTGTGACACAGGAGTGTTATTTTCAGAACTGGAAATTCACTGTGAAAATAGTACTGGAAGCTGTCAAATAGCAAAGGATTTGCAGATTTCTGAAAACAAAACAGAAAAACAACAATATGCCAAGCTGAAGTTAGGGGTTTAGGACCTGTCTAAGCATTGATATATGGGGAAATAATTATTTTCCTGCCTGGCTAGAGGACTGCCAGCTTTCATACTGTCAAGAAGAATGCACATGTAACCTGAATAACACATAATCACGTCTCACTGGAACTTAAAGGTATGATTTACAGGACTGACAGGCTCTTTGTTGTATCAGCATTGAGTGGTTGCAGCAGAAAGAAAAATGCACTTCAGGTACCTAGAAAATATTTAGGCTGGAAAATATATCATGTTTTTAATTCTGTGAATTGTTATGTCTCCAAGTAAGACATGTATGCAAAACATTTTTACTTCTCAGAGGACCATTAAACATAATATTCTCATTTTCCTGTTACTGCAGCATTTTTGCAGTTTGGTAATAGGTATTTCTTTTTTTTTTTCTTTTCCTAATGCATCTGTGCCCACTGCATGCAGCCTTCATTTCTGGCAGTTTCATGAAAATCTGTAGCATTCTGGAGACAAAGCTTTGCCATGGTATTGCAACTCCCTGCAGGAGGAGGGATTTAAATTCCCAGTTTCATGTTGACAGCACTGTGGTGACAACTTTCTTTCTTGGTCCCTTCTGCAGCCATCCCATGATTATCAGTGTAAATAATGAGTGGCTAAAAAAATGGAACCAAGTGACTTTAACTCCTCTTGCTATAAATACAGCATCTTCCTGCCTAATTTTCCCAAGGGAATTTGTTCCAATGTTGTTTGCTCTGCAGTCTGGGGAGTGTGTTCATCTCCTGCTTTCACAAGGATATATCAGGGGGTTCTTGTGGACTCACTGGCCCAGCATCACTACTAAGCAAATTTTAATGAGTCAATTTATGGGATGCTATAGGTGATAAAAGTTAGAGCTACTGCAGACAAGATTTTTCATTACAAGTGGGGTTTTTCCTCTCTCAGGGAAGGGCTCAGTCTCGAGCAGAAGGTGACAGGCACAAACTGAATTCTTTACCTTTATTCAGCAGCTCCACTCGAAGTCATCCTGCATCTACATTAATTTCCTACAAGGAAAGATTTAGAACTTTGAGATCCTGGCCTGTGTCAATTCTATAAATTGGCAGAGCTTTGCCATGTCATGGTTCATTGAGGTCCCGAGGCAATATTTAGTGTAACAGAATAAGCAGTGCTCCAGTTAACACAGTCCTCTCTTATGCAGGGAGATGCATTTATGCCTTTCAAGACAAAGAACCTTTTCACTATATGTCCAACTATTATTCTGTTAGTTCTTTGTGGGGAATTACCACATCTTTGTTTTCCTTTGGGTGGGGAAAGAGCTGGGCATGTTCTCACTGAAAAGCCCAGTGTTTGAAGACACAACACTTACAGGAGGATTAACTTTTTAAAAGGCTTGAGGGTCCCTGTGGAGTTGCTTGAGCCCATTAATAAAAGTTTGAATTTTCAGCCTAATGTATTAATTATGTTTGTCCAATTCCTAGAGGAGCAGTAGATCAAATTAATCTTAATTAAATTTAAGCCTGTGATAGGAGGGAAAAATGAGAAAAAGATAATATTGTAGAGTTTAAAGCTTGAAAGAATCAATAGACAAGCACACTTTTTCTGGTTAAAATGTAAATGAATTTTAAATTTATTTCTGTAAATACATTTTAACTTACTCATTTTTAGACTGGGGTCAGACCTTCAGTAATATGGTGACTGCTGAGCTTTTGTCTTCATGGGAAGATTGTCTTTCAGACCAATAGGTTGAAAGCTCTTTTGATAAATCCCATCTTGTCATGCTAAGCCTGTAAATTATTTTGATGAAATTTGCAACTCTAATAGGAATATTAATACTAGAAACAAAATTTCTATGGTGGATGCTTCCATATAACCAAAATAGAAAAAGCTGAAAGTGATAAAGATGGAAGCCACTTATATTTGTGTTCTCAAGTTGACTTAAATCTTCCATTCAAATCCTGCTCTAGGAATCCTTAGATGTGTGAGACCATGCAGAATTACTTAATCTCCCAAGGATGTCTGCATTTTAATAAAACAGATGCCAATTTTGCATCTTGAGGTCTATTTCTTGTTTCTGAGGAATTTTTTTCTTTTGATTTAAATCCAACAGAAAGGTTTTGTTTTTGGTTTTTTTTTTTTAAATACTTGTCTTTATCAGGCTAATATCTCCCTCTTGTAAAGCAACAAAACATCTCTCCATTTCTTATTCTGAAGAGTGTATTTAGTGCTCCTTCTCATCTCTCCTCTCATAACAAAATTTGGGCACAAATAGGCATCACCAGATTTTTTTTTTTCCCCCCCATTATATTCTTTTTCAGTGTTTTAGGGCTGTGAAAGACAGTATTAGCTTTGGTCTCCTAGAAACATTCTTGTTAAGAGCTGTCATTTGCTACTGCCTTTGGCCTGGTTTTACATCCACCTTGTTTTAAAGCAATTCCTAGAAGCTTGCAGGAAGTTCAGCACAGGATGTTCTTGGTGTAATCCACTTACACAGCTGGTATATTTTACACATTTATGTCCTAGGTGGGCAGCATGAAGTGCCTGGTTTATGTTTGGGGATGTTTTTGGCATGGCAAGGCACTGACAGCAGTGTTTTGAGCCTCCTGGGAGGTGAAAATATTGAAATATTTCCTCTGGAGTATGATTGTGATGCATCAAAAATTTTTACTCTCTTTTTCCTATGTGTCTGTCATGTGTGTCCTTCCTTTATTCTAGCAGCTTTTGTTTCACCCCAGCAGGCAGAGGGGAAACTGTAGATTTATTATTAAACTCTAATAAGGGTGCACAAATTGTTCTGAAGTTCAGGACAAATGACACTGCTTGGGCAATGTAAATAATGCAGTGGGTGACCTGACAGACTGGAGGCTCTTCTAGAGTTTCTCACCTCATCCCATCTCCTGCAAACAATTGGAAAAGGTCAGCTTCCAGTTATTCTGGGAACTGTTGCTTTCTTCATTAGGCTTAAAAAGATTGTCCCCAGTTTCTTATACTTCTTTCTCCTTTTTTTCCTGAGCCTCAGAATACACGTGTGTGAGATGTGTTTTGCTTTTCCATCATAACCTCGTATCTTTTGTTTTGTGATTTGGCCCCAAGTTGATTCCTCCATGCAAAGATGTGCAATACCCTCTCTCAGCCTACAAGGAGCAGTGTTTTTTCCACGTTTTCCTTGGATTTGTTTACCAATTCGAGGTTTTTATCTTTTCACTCATCACGATGAATTGATATTTTATGGCCAGAATTGCAAGTCTGAAAGTAGCTTTGAATGCATAAAATAACAATGTAATTAATGTTGTTTTAAATTGTTAGAGCAGATTTCTGATTTTATTTATTTTCCCCAGGAGAATTCTGGTGGTGTGATTAAAATGGTGAAACATTGGATTAGGAATTGTTTGTTCAGCAGGGTTTTATGTTTGAGTGTGTTCAGCGTTGGTAATGACTCTATGCAGTGAACAAAACCAAACATAATTGAAACACTTTGTTGATAGTAGCAAGGCAAAATTGTAGACATTCTTGGGAAACTTAAAGGTTTTTGCCTTTTTTTTTTTCCCTTCTGGATGGGATGCACGGAAGTTCATTTTGGTCATGAAGATTTTTAATGTCCTCACTTTGTTGTCTAGCAGTGTTGATTTAGAGTTACTCTGCTTTGAACATAATTGCCAGGCAAAAATGGTGTGGAAATATGAGAGATATGCACAATGGTCAATACAGAGCCAAGAAAAAATATCTGTGTAACCATAGTGGTGTTTTTTGGGATTTTTTTTCCCAGTTTGCAGGGAGGTTGAGCATTTTGTGTTTGTTTTTCTGCATGATCTGTTAGCTCAGGATTAGGCTCTTTTATTTGTGGTGTAAATCCTGTTCTTGACCTACAATGAATATTAATTAACTTCTGTACTTCTGTGTGCTGTGTTGCAGAATCAGCTCCTTATTACTGAGGCAAATAAAAGCATAAATGAGATGATACAAGGAAGTCCAAGAGAATCTGGGATCAGATCAAGGGCAAACACCCTCGTTCCAAAATTGTAAAACAGAGGAAGAGAGATAATTAGAAAAGTTGGAAGGTATTTAAGCATGAGGATTTCCTTTTAATACACCCTTAACTTTTAGAAGGGCATTACTGTGAGACATTATTGAAAGCATTATTTTTTAATAGGCTTCAATAAAAGAAACATTAGCAAGACAACTTTTATAGAGGAAAGTGGTGGGGTTTTTTTGTTCTTCTGGGTTTTTTGAAGAAGTGGAAGCTTTTAGAAAGCTGATTCCTAGCTCAAACTTGATTAAAGGGATTTTGTTTTGCAGTTGACCTTTGCAGGGCTCCTGATGAGTACTTGGCCATCATTGGTGCCTTTCACCTCTTACAGGAAACTGAGGGAGGGACCTTGTCCTCCAGCAAAGGAGCTCTCATGTTTGTCATGTTTGTTATTGTCACATAGGATCTGAGGAGAATATCTAAGTCAAAATCTCCAGAAATCCTTGCCTTTCAGACAGTCCTGAGCTCTGTCCTGGCCCATTTGGTTAAAGCCCATCAACCAAAGGCAAAAAAAAAAACAACCAGAAAAACCCAACCCTCCTAAAACCCCACATTTCAACCATGAACCACATTTTTATAGTTCTTATCACTATGACTTTATTACCACTTTTAATGTGATTTATTCCCATTGCTATAGGAATTAGAAGTTATGCTCTATTTGGGAGCATTGCAGATTTTGTAGAAGGGACAGAGCAGCTCTAAGAAAACTGCCACCTTGCCCTTGTTGTAGACTATTGGATTCTTGATTTTTCCTTTCAAAATAACATGCCACTTTTTTGTTAAACCTGCTAGTTGGCCTGAAAACAGATTTGTTCTTGTTTTCTTTTCCCCTTTTTTCCCCCCACATGCATTACTAGACTAATAAAGGCTATTGCAAACATTGCTTCTCATAGTTGGCTTAAGATTTTTTTTTAAGTAGATTTAACTTGGTATGTGCTTTAATGTGCCTTATTGTATTAAAATAAACCATTAATTTGGGAAGTAGAGGTCAACAATGAGGGGTTCAAGGGCTGTGGTCTGTACCAGTGATGGAGTAGAAGAAAAAAGGTTGAAATGCTTGAATTGTGTAAGAGGTTCTTTGAGTCAGAGCAGATGGTTTCTGACTTTGGTGGGCAATATCAGAAGAGGCTGGAAAACATCACCAAGAGTGCAGTGCTTTGATCCCAGTGGATTAGATGTGATTCTAACTGGGGATGAGTGTAAAGGCAAAGGTAAGAAATGACATTTGAGAAAATGAAGAGATGGACTAAAAATTCTGGCATCCAGATGTCTGAATACTGTGACTCCTTTCGGATTCCCAGGTAAAGGATAGCATGAGCTGCTGAAGATTATCTGGGTTTATAACTACAAACAATGGGATTTCATGTGCATGAGTATAGGAAAAAAATTAAGAGGTTGATAAATATTTTAGGTGTTTCAGAGGCCATGTCCATGGTGTGTTCTGTTTTGGGATAAAAATTTAATTAATCCAAGTTTTGATACAGCTTCAAAGTAACTTCTGGTTACACCATGATGGGGAAAGTTCCTCCTCCTCCTCAGCTATAAAGAGAAAATTATTGGCACAAAAACTAATTTATTACTACAGACCATGCTTAAAATAACTTTTGTGACCACAGAGGCCGTGAGGTGGTGGATGTGTAGGTGTATTGAGGTGAAAACCCCTCTGCTTTCCTTTGAGGAAGTGATTTCAAAGGGCTGCCTGAATTTGTGCTTTCCTTAATAAACAGAAAACATTCATGATCTCCCTGATGATACAGTGCTAGGAAGGGCCAGGTTCCTAATCTGTGCATTAATAAATGCACAATATTAAATTTACACCAGTCTGGAGAAAATGATCTTTCATTCACCTTTTGGCCCTGAGTTTTCACAACTATGGAGTTACTGACTGTTCATTTGTGCTGCCTCCCCATCCTTCTTTTAAAGGGAATTTTATTTTCTGGCTTCCTTCTTCCCCATCTTGAGAAGTCTTACACAACAAATAAGCTGTAATAAATTTATAAAAGGCAATATTTTTTAAACAAGCTTCTTGATTTGTTAAATTTTCACATGAATACTAGGAATAATTTTTTATGGTGTTCTTTTCCCTTCTGAAAAAGTAAGAGAGCCTGATTTTTCAGGCTGCAGCAGGACAGTTGTCTGGATTATTTCAGCTCTCATTTTACAAGAGGGCCAGCAAAGGAAGGACTTGATAGCAGGCAGCTGGGAAATTAAGTGACTTTGCTACTGAGCAGTGGAATGTCACGTGGTGTTTTTGTGTGGTTTTTTTGTTTGTTTGTTTGTTTGTTTTTGTTTTGGTTTGGTTTTTTGGGTTTTTTTTTTGTTTTTTTTTTGTTCATTGTTGATGTCTCACCAAAGGATTACGGAATCTTGGAATGGTTTGGGAATTTTGGGTTTCCCATTCCACCCATTCCATGGGCAGGGACACCTCCCACTGTCCCAATGTCTAAGCCCAANTTTGTTTTGTTTTTCCTTTGCTGAACAGGAAAATAGAACAAAAGAGGAACTAGCACGATTACTTTTCACAGCCTAGTTTCTGCTGCTCTGGGCACCTGTGGCAAATAATCTCCCCTTTTAAAGCCAGTGGTAGGATGGAAAAAAATCCTGAAATAAATGCAATGTGTTTGGGTGATGCAGAGGGAATGCAAAGGGTGAGCAGGGATATGATGGGTGTTTTTTGCCACAAGGCAGTATCTGGAAATTGGTATTTAGAATATTCCTCAAGTCCCACCAAATGTGCCAAGCCTGAGAATCAAGGGCTGAGCATTTCTGCTCACATTTCAGAGTGACTAGTAAGAAACCAACCCCTTCTTGCACTCTCCTGTTCTTTTCCAAAACCCAAATTATTTTTCTTACTGCTTTTTCTGACACCACATGTGATGCTTCCCACACATATTTTAAGCTACATCAGTCCCTGTCACAGGTATGGGAATTGATGTGGTTTTTCAGAGCATTCCCAATCTTATGATGTCCCTGTGTGGGAGTGGCTGTTGAATTTACTCACACCATGAATCCCTGTGTCTGTTTGCCATTGCAGTGCTCTCCATGCTCATCCTTTCAATCTCTAGTGGTATTTGAAGACAATAATCTAATCTTCCTAAATAATATCCTGTTCAGTTTTGTCTGCTTTACCCCATTTGAGTATCTAAGAGACAGGTTTGTCTTTTGGAGTGCTAGCAAGAAATCCCTGGTCTGTTGAAATGTAAGACCAACTGTGTATTGACTTCAAGAAAGCAGAAATTTAGCTTCTGGAAGCTTTTAAAATTAATAATCTCTCTTTACTTCAATTGAAAAAAATAATAATAATAGGGTTTCTACCAAGATATGCCTCTAGCAGGTAGAATGAGGGTTTACATATGAATATATTTAACTGTGTAACTTTAATGCACTGAGGTTCAGAAGTGGATCCAAGCTGAATATATGAAAGGAATTTTTATAATGCCTGAGACTAATATAATTTGGCTCCTATTTCAAGATAAAAATAGTAGTGATTGCTTTATTAAACCTGATCCTTGCAGAGTTTGAAAACCAAACATTGTGGCAGTAGGAATCTAAAACTGAAAGCAGATTTCATTGTCTACCCTGTAAGAAGCTGAAACTGAAAAATATGCAGAAGTAAACAAGGAAACACTTGAGACAATAGCCACTGAAATCTAATACCTGGCTGTGAATAAACCAGGTCTGACATTGATGTACAGAACCAAGGAAAGTATAAACACTCAAAAGGTAGCAATAATAATAATAAATATCCTTAGTAATTTTGAGCTCCTGTGGCAATGAAGAGGGACAGCTTTTAGACATCAAACTGGATTTACAAAGCTTTGCATCAGTATAAGTAACATGAAAAACATTTTGCTGTTCTGTTGTCTTCCCCTCAGATTTCTGTCTCTCTTTATATCCATCCCACTCTTGGGCAGTATTTTATTCATCTCTTTAGGGTAACTATTCTATGGTGAAACTATAGTGCAGCATTTTGGAATTATATTGTTGAATATAATCTTTTAAGTGTCTGACCTGAACATGAGCAGTGTGGAGGCTTCCTTTTCTTTTGGCATGCTGACAAAATGATGCAGCATCTTTGCCCATCAGAGAGAAGAGATGGGCATTTGTGTGGCAAATGTGACAAATCTGTCTGTGGTACACTGGGAAAAACTGTGCTTCTAGAGATGCTGGGAGTAGTCTTGCATTGTGTATCTGGTGAAATGAGTGTTTTTGTTAGTGAAGAAAAGTTCACAAATGTACGTGTGAACAGACCTGCTGCAGAATTAGACATGGATATGTTTTTGGGGTGTCTGAGTGTCTCACTGTAGGGTAAAGGGTGTGCATTATGTCTTTTAAATTTAAATTCATTAGTCCTTCTATAACAGGGATTAAAAATGCATCACTCTAAAGGGTATGTTGTGTCTTTTGACCTTACCAGTAATGCTTTTATCTTTGCCTTGCAAAGAGGCTTTTCCCTGTGCACTTACCCATCAGCTCCTGAAAGGCCAAAAAAGGTAAAAGCTGAACTTGGAGGAGGATTTTTGTTGGTTTTGGATTTCTTTAGTTTTGAGGGTTTGGGTTTTTTTTTCTGGATTATGTAAATGACTGATTTAGGAAGAAAATTTTATGTTAAATAAACTGCTGTGTGATAATTTCAAGTTCTTTTTCCTGTGTGCTGCATTACCATCTCAACACACTGCTTCTCTCTTTTCCACATCCACAGATCCTGCTGGTGTGCATCGAGAGACTCACATTAAAAGCATAAAAAAACAAAAAGGAAGAGAGCTAATTACAGCTGCTTATAATGCTGTGGGAGAAATGTTTTAAAAAGTAGTCCAAAAGCCCCTTCCCTACTATTATGAGTAATTTCACAGAGAAGCAGTGGTTGTAGATCTGCTCAGGTGAACACTTCCACTCACTTTGGAGAGTGTGACTGCACTTCTTCAAGACAAGGTTATCCCAAGCTAATTGATTTTTTTTTCCTCCCCTTCTTATTAAATAAGTTTGGCTGGGCCACATTTACTTGGATTAAATACAAGCAAAAAGAAAACTCACATTGGTTCAGGAAGTTTGTTTTGTGGTTCTTTGGGAAGGAACATTCTGTCCACTCCTTGCAAAACCAACACAAACTGTCTCTTGGCACAGACACTATTCTTTGTGGATACCTCACTTTAGATTATCTCTCTGTTATTTTGCAGGATTAAGTATCACAGTCCATATTTCCTGGATAAATCCTGCCTTGTGTAATTGTGCTTTTATTTGTAAGTCGCATCTGCAGTGGCAGTTACAATTAAATCTTGTAAACTATTTGAGATCTGCTGATGAAAGATGCTGAATTATGGAAATAGTGATTATAAATTTTAGGGTAGTAAATATGGTTTATGTAATAGCACTTATTTAGAAGTGGTTATATCTCATTGTAGAAATGATTATGTCAATATGATAATGAAAAAGAGCTGTAGAGGCACAAAGTGAAACTGCAAGAGGCTTTTATTTATTTTGTAATTGAGGAATTGTGTGTGAGTTTTGTGGTGAAATGTCCTTTTCTCTTTTGCCTTTTTAAAGGATATCATTAAGCTACTCTCTGCTACTAAAGGGGAAAATGCATTTCTTGTGCTTGTAGCAGGCATTTCTCACATGAGAGAATCTGGCAGGAGCTGCTGGAATTGGGAATAACAGCAGGGAAGGAAACGTGCACTGTGCAACCTTCATCAAACAGGGAGCAATCTCTGGTGCCCTCTTTTGATAATATATTCAGTGGAACCAGCCAGGGGAGGATCCTAATAAGTTATTGGACTGATTCTTCAAGTGTCTATAACTTCTACTGGCTTGAGCTCTTGCTAGAAAGGAAAACAAAGATATCTTGTACCTTGTAGGAGGCAGTCCTACATGTAGTAAGTAATATGTCCAGAGTGATAAAAGCAAATCAAATCTGTCCTGTAACAGTTTGAATCGAGCTGAAGGTTTACATACACATTTGGATGGAAGTTTTGAGAGCTATGTTTTTTAGCATAAAAGGAAAACACAATGAAGAGCCCCAACCTCCTGAACTTTCTATTTCCATACATTTAAATCCAAAGACTAAAGTATTTGGAATGTCATGTCTTATCTTTCCAGCAAAGCCTTTTCCTATAATTGAAAGGGCATCAATTTTTCTAATTGTTGCCAAATCCAATCCAAGCCTCCCACACAATCATTTCACCCTTCCCTCCCCCTCCCATCATTGTCTGATATTTTGTTTGCACAGTCACAATTCATTAACTGTGCTCATGTCCAGGGCAGCAAACAGAGGAACCACATTAGCAAGGAGGAGCTCAGGAACTCACCAGTGAAATCTGCTTTTATCTTTTGTGTTTTACATTGGCTTTCAGATGAGAATCCCAAAACCTGTAACAAATTTCAGAGATAAGGAGCCTGGAAACAATGAGTGTGCTACGGTTTGCTACTTCCTTTACTTAGCAGAATTCTTTAGTCTTCCATTCTACTGAGAAGAATTAATTCCTATGTAAGAAGTTACTGAGATTAAAAATTACTATTAGAAAAGAGAGAAGGTATAGTCTATCCTTCTTTATTTTTTTTTTTTTAATCCCTAGAGGATCACACATAATCATTAGGTAGAGTTGGAAGGAGATCATCTCATCCAACCCCCTTGCTAAGGCTGGGTCACTTAGAGCAGGGGAGTTGTGGATTCTGCAGGAAAGGGAGAATTCCACAGCCTCCCTGGGCAGCTCTGCCATCCTCAGTGTAAAGTTCTGCCTTGTGTTAATTGTGTTTTAGTTTGTGGCCACTGTTCCTTGTCCTGTCACTGGGCACCACTGAAAAGAGCCTGGCCCTGTTCTCTTGGCACCCCTTTCAGATATTTACATGTATTAATGAGATCCCCTCTCAGGCTTCTCCTCCCTGGACTAACCAGACCCAGCCTCCTTATCTTTCTTGGACTTTATCCATGTTTTGAAGGGAATGAAATGGGCATGGAAGGATGGAGGTGCCCATGGCCACTGAGCTGGGACAGGCTGTGGCTCATGGATGGAAGGCAACCTGTGCTGCATTAAGGTGTTGTGTCCATGTGCTGTCCTTTCTTCTGGGAGGGTTTTCTGGTCAGAAAAAACATCATGTGTCTATCTCCCCTTCAAATATTAAAATGTTAAATTTTCAACAGAAATAGGTGATTAACAGAT
Organism: Rhabdornis inornatus; assembly: GCA_013397075.1. NCBI lineage: Eukaryota > Metazoa > Chordata > Aves > Passeriformes > Rhabdornithidae > Rhabdornis > Rhabdornis inornatus. The sequence continues at coordinate 816,523 of VWZS01008706.1, read as the reverse complement.
AAACCACCAGTAGAATCTGGTCATATTAGAAAGCAGATTGATAAGGCTTAGTACAAAAACTAGCTCAATATACTACTACTTCCTTTTTACATTAGTGTGCAACCACTGGATCAATTCAGTTTGGCTGAATTGATATTTTGATATATTGACAATATTGATATATTGTCACTTGTCCTGTTAATGAGTTCACTTGGTACTGCTTCTTCCTAGTTCCGTCGCTATATCAAATTGATCTGTATGATTTCATTTTAATTGGATTTATTGTAAATGGCATTGTAAGGGAGAGGAAATGGAGCCTCTCATAGGAGTGTCAGAATTGGGATAATGCCAAAATCAAGGCCTAAAGAGAGTAATTAATAAGAAAATTCTGCTGTAAATTTGAAGAACTGTTCAATGCCCAGAACAGTGCAGCTATGAAGCTGGAAGGGACTTGTATTACAACCAAGTTAGAATAAAATGATGGATATGAATAAAGAAATTAAATAGAAAACGACTAACTCTTGAATGTCAGATTCAAAATTGAGGAGTAACAAAATTTGAAGGGTTTTAGGATGGAGGCTGTTCAGTTATCTGGACCATGAGGTTCCTGTTAGCTGCACAGAGGAGTTCTCTTTGGTATTACTGGTATTTAGGAAATTCACACTGACAGTAGTGGATGAACTCTAAGCAGAACTGTATTTCTGCCTGTCATGCACTGAGGGAAATCACATTTTAAGGAGTCAGGGATTAGCAAGCTGAACTCATTGTATAATGTGCAGTGGAATTGCAGAGCTGAACTTGTTTCTTTTCTGGTTTCCAGTGATTTGTCCTGTTGGGCAGCTGCCTTCTGAGTGCCTCTGGAGAGATGCCAGCCAGCTGAACTAAGCAGGAGCAGGGACAGCATCTACCCAGGCTGAAGTTTTAAGCCCAGGCACGTGACATTTGCACAAGTGATCACTGGTGAGTTGTACATAAAGCACAGCTCTTCTCTCTTTTCTCTCCAACACTGGCATGTTTTGCAAACTCTGAGTTTCTGGATGCACAGACTGCCCTGCCTTGCTTGTTTTTCCCAGAGTGTGACTGATGGGCTTAGAGGAAATGAGAGTGACCCAGGTTACCAGCAAATCTTAGGAAATCCTTCCTATTTTTGTGTATGTTTATGGATTATTTTCCCCTCTCCCCCCACTGGATGAGTAACGTCCTGGTGAGGCCAAAATTCAATTCTGTAGCATTTGTGTGTTATACTAGATGATATCACTGTGCTTTTTTGTAACCAGAGGAGATTTTATACCCTCTTAGTGCTTCCTAGGCTGGAAATCCAAGCTGTGAGGTTCTGATAACAGGAGGAGTGACTGGCTGCTGTCAGCACAGGGGTGATTAAAAATGTGTGTGCGTGCTACTTCACTCCCTTCCCAGCTGAATAGAAAATGAAACTACCCAAAGCCTTTTATGTAAGTGCATGGATTTGTTCTTTTTTTTTTCCTGTTTAAATCTCTGTGTGGCTGTGTGCAGTCAAATTTTATCCCCAGCTTCCTTTTGAAGATGCTGTGTAAAGAAAAGAGTGAGCTTGTTGTGACCTCTGAGGTGTGATCCTGTTTCCAGTTCAATATGAGGCATAACCTCTGTACAAAAAGCAATAGCTAACAATTAATCTTTTTTAGGGGAAGGTGGTTTCTAGTCAGTTTTTCCAATCTGTGTTTTTCCTAGATAAAACAATGTCAATCTGCTTCTTCCAGAAGCTGAAATACTGTGATTCTTTGACAGCAAATGTGTGGAGAGCTGCCTTACACCTTGTAACACCCTGCTTTTTTTAAGACTCTGTCATGCTGGGCTGGCTGCTGTTTTCCTGGAAGTGTGGCACCAAGGAATTATTGATGAGATGCAGCCTGGTCTGTAAAACACACGTTTGCCACTAAAAACAACATATGTGTCCCTAGCTATAGCTAACCATTTAAAAATCTCTGTGGAATATGGGGGAGATAACCCCTCTATACATGGAAAGAATCCCATTAAAGCATCAGCATGACACAGCTCAGCATCAGGTGCTGAATTGTCCTATGAATATCAGATTGGGGGCTTTGTGCTTTAGGCAGAACTACCTGAAGGTCTCTTCTGGAGCAGGTAGGAGGAGACCCCTGTCAGGATGGGTGCAGGAAGGGTAAAATGCATCCAGGGCACTTGTCTGGCTCTTTCAGGCCCTTGCCATGTTGTTTAAAAGGCTGGTTGGAACACACTGGACAAAAACCTGAAGGTCAGTGCTGTCCTGAGCTTGTACCTTGATTAGCAACAGAGCTGGAAAATTATCCTGGGCTGGAAAATTATGAGGGTAATTCTGCTTTATGCTGGAGGAGGCAAAGGCAGAGCAAGGAATGCAAGTACATTATTTCAGGGTCCTGTAACCTCTTAAGCCAGACGAAAGTAAGTAGGCTTTAATTAATGGAAAGTTTAGGAAAACAAATTTAGTGCTATTATCACATAACCATTGCAAGCTGGAACATACCTGTCCTTAAGCTCCTTTCCTTTTTATTGCTGCTGCCCTTCCTGCTTCAGTTCAAGCATAACAGCTGCTGTCTTGGGAACCACTGAAGGGAGATGCAGTTCCTTTCTGCTGCTGGAGAACTCTGAACCCCAGCACTTAAATAATACAGCAACTTTAGTGCTAACGACAGCAACTTTGGAGGAGAAAGGCTTTCAAATTGTTGCAATTGATTTTCAGGATGTGTAGAAATAGAGAAAGCAAGGTAGTTACTGAGGCAGTGTTTTTTTATTTAAAATCATTGTCACTTGGGTAGGTACACATTTTTTTTTCACTTGTGAATGCTTTCAATTATTAAAATTTAGAGACCACAGATATTTCCAGACGCCAGATAATTCCATTGGAAGCACATCTGTGTCTTGGTCAGGGAGGACACCAGTTTGGGACAAATGTCTGTGTTGTGTCTGAGGTCTGACTCATGAATGCCAGCATGGGGAGAAGGCAAAAACCTTTGCTCCTTTGTAACATGGGTGGGAAACCATCTCCAAGTGGAGAGAGAGGTTCCTGTTGAAGCTGCAGATCACCAGGAAGGAGTGTTGAAAATCCAGTGCACAAATAAAGGCTGAGCCAAGGCAGGGCCTCCCTGTCCTGCCAGTGCTGATTGTGCTGTGACATAAATCACTGTGTGCTCTGGGTGTGTCCAGTCTCATGGGTTTGCCTATGGCTGCACTTAAGAAATGCCTGTGAACTCAGATGCAGGTTTTTAGTTTGTTGGTTTTTAGATTTTTTGGGTTTTTTTTATCCCCACCTATTTCTGAGAGCACTGTAGAGCATGGAACTTCAAGTGCAGGGTATCTGGGGAGTGTCCTGCCCTTGGGCTTGAGTGGTGTTTTGCACTTTGCTTGCAATTCCACTTGATTACTCTTTGCTACCTGCAAGTGCAGTGTAGGCTTTTAAACTGGAGTTGAGCTTTCATTTGGAAGCTGAATTTTCTTACTTTTTTATTTATTTATTTATTTATTTATTTTTGGTGTATTATTATTTTTATTTCTAGTTCTTATTTATAGCATCAGAACAGTATTATCATAGAATGACATTGGAGGGATCTTCAAAGACCATGTAGTACAACTCCCCTGCAATGGTAGGGGACATGTTCAACTAGAGCAGGTTTCTCAGAGCCCCATCCAACCTGACCATGAATGTTTCCTGGGATGGGGCACCCACCACCCCTCTGGGTAACCTCTTTTACCACCTTCATTGTAAAAAACTTCCTTTATCCATTCTAATTTAACCTTCTTTAGCACCATTGTCTCTTGTCCCGTTCCTGTGGGCCCTGATAAAAAGTCTGTCCTCATCTTTCCTTGAAGTACCAAATCACTGAAGTGATTGGATAATAGAAATATTGCAGAATCAGGTAAATGAACCTCCTGCCTCAGGTGGTTGGATGCTGAAACACACTGACAGAAATTGTAAACCATCATAAGCCTGTAAAAGATTAATGGTTAGCTACCAATGACTGTTTTGAAACTCAAGAAAAATGATAGCTTAAGCCATTGGTATAAATCAAACCACCCTTTTCTTAACACAAATTTTGCTTAGATCCAAAAGCACTGAAGCTGGATGGGGATTTCTGATGATTTTACTACAGCAAAATTTAACTTCTGTTTCTTGACAGGAGTTAATGAGAGATAATGAGATTTTGTTATCTGCTCCAATCACCTGTGCCTTTGGTTAAAAAAGAAAATTCCGAGGAACCATCTTTTTTTTTTTTTTTTCAATCCTGTAAATCAAAACAAATGAATCTTTTAAAATCCTGAGACCTGGCTGCTCAGGTGGGGGATGTGCTTTAGTCCAGGTAGAGAAATCTGGGCATTTTCAGTGTTGTCATTGCGTGTGGTGTTGGCTGCTGGTGCCCACGTGCCCTCCTCTGCAGGAGAAAGCTCGGTGTCACAAACGCTGCTCACTGAGTGTTGACAGCTTGTCATTACAGAGTGTCCTGCCTGGTAGTTGAAAAGGTTTAGAAATTGTCATAATCTCTTTCCTCGAGTGACTCTGGAAGCATTGGAGTTTGTTCTTTCCAGATTCAGGTAATAAAAAGTCACTCTGCTTTTCGCTTGTGCTGAGTTCACAATTATTTTATTGTCTCGGTTGGATTTTCGTGGCATTTCCAAAATCATTAATCTCCTGTGGGGTGAGAGAGGATGTGAAGGGAGGGGAAGGACAGAATGGTAGCTAAACAGATTGGGGTTTTCTGGGGTTTAGGTGTTGTGTTTATTTTACAGCAGCTGTTCCTGGTCCCTAGGGGAGCATGTGGGGTGACGGTGGTGTGACGTGGAATATGGCACTCACTCACCGTGTGGAAAGAAGGAATTGCTTATCTTCTCTCTCCTTTTACCTGGGGCTCTAGAAGAATTTTATTGTTTAATGCATCCGTGTGGCCATTCTGTGCTCTGGGCATTCTCTGCTGAGGTGCTGAAGGTGGAATTGTGAGATCCAGTGACGTAAAAACAAACCCAAGCAATTAAATCCCTGCAGGGTGCAAGTGTTGGGCACCTTTGCTCTGGCATCAGAGGGACAGGGCTGGGTGAAGCCAGTCAGCTGGATTTGGCTCCCACCTTTGTTTGGAGGTTGCTTTGGTGATGAATAACCTTTGCAGAGGGTGTGTGAGCTCCTGCCTTGGCTCTGGCAGACAAAGCAAAGCCCACGGCTCCTCATCCCCATATCAGAGCCTGTACCCTGCCAGTGGGTTGGGCTCCCAAAATAAGTTAAAACTGCTGTCTCAGAGCTGGTTACTGACGTGGTGGAGATCCTCTTACCACTTCCCCTCATTGCTTTCAGCAGGCAGCAGGAGCCTGGGGGGTGGCAAGCTGTGCTTTGTTCCACTGGGTGGAAGGGGAGCTGATGTGCTTTATTTGTGCAAGATTTGATACCTGAGCTTTGTCTCCTCACCTGGCCTTGAGGAAGGAGAGTAGGTAGAGCAAGAGACTGGCAAAGGAGCTCTGTAGAAGCAAACAGAGAAATATTATTATCCAGAAGCCCAGTTTTTTTTTTTTTTCTTTTTTTTTTTCTTTTTTTTTCCTCTCCACACCCTACCATTGCAAAGATCACATTTTCTGTACAGAGGAAATTTGTTTCTTTTTACTCCCCATTTATCAATAAGTGTTGCGACAAATTATTGTTAAATTCTCTGCAGCTCAAAATAGAAGTGTGTTTTTATACTGAATCACGAAAATCTGATCTTAACACCACTAAGTGTGTGAAATTTGGAATTCTACACAAGCATTACATGCTTTTCTCATAAATTCACACAAGTACAAGTATACTTGGATGATACAAGTGTCTGCAGATGCTATAAATATCACTTCTAGGTAAGAATTGCCCTTCAAAAGGTCTTGGAAATTTGTTTTCCCTCCTCCTAGAAAACTCTAGCAGGAATTGGCAAGAATGAATTGTAACCTAAGGCAACTGATGGAGAATTTTCCTCCCTGCGTATCACCGCTCTCCCCAACATCTGTGAAGCTGCCCTGTGCACAGCTCATAGGAAGTGCTCTGTGAAAAATTGAGTCACTCAGAGATGATCCATGACAAACACTGTGATGTTTAGAATGTCTATTTTTGCTGCATAATTCCTGAAATTTAAAAAAAAAAAAAAAAAAAGTGAATTACTCAGCTGTGTCAGCTCTCCATCTCTTCGGAATGGGTGGTTGCATTGGTCAGGCTGTGCCTTGTTCTTGGCTGCAGCTGCACTGAAGGACCAAAGAGGAAGATGAAAACTTTTTATAAAAGCAGTGAGGCCTCTCACAGTGTTTAAAATGAAGTTAGCAAAGGCAGGTCCATGGCCCTCCATTGCATGACTGATGGATCTTCCTTCTGAGTTAGAGCCCTTGGGGAAAAACCCTCCTCTCCTTTCAGCAGTTGTTCGAGGCTTGTCACCTGGAAGTTTTCCCCAGCACCATTTTAAAAGCTGTGAGCTCCTTTTAGTCACTTAGTTAAAATCACCTTCAGTAAGGAGTATTTAATTACATCTTCTAATACCTTATTCAGGCTGCCCTCCTGGATTTTTGAGAATCTGGAGAATGCTGCTAATAGAGCACAGCCAGCATTTATAGGAATAAATTAATGGCAGTCCCATAGCTGTGCTTTTTACATCTGACACATTCTCCAAAGCTAGCAGAGTACCTCCCATACTCCTTCAAACTCATTTGTTCCATTTCAGCTCAGCCTTTTGAAATGTTTTGTGATGAATGGGTGTGCTGTACAAGCCTGTGATCAGGAGCAGCTGCTCACAGTCATGCATTAAATGGAATCCATCTGTCAGTGGGCTCTTCAAAGTGTGAGTTTCACATTGTCAGGAGACCTGCTTGCACCACAGCAGTTCTCTGGGTGCTGTTTGCCAAAAAGAAAAGGACAAATCCAAATGAAGAGTCCCTGGATGGGCTCTGGGATAGCCCTGTGGGCTCATCTGCAGAGCTGTGATTTAGCCTGCTGGGATGAGAGCAAAGTGGTTGCAAGCAGCACTTGTGCACTGACATGCACAGAGTTGTTCAGATGCACACTGAAATTAGGAGCTGGCTTGCAGTAAACTTTGTAGAACTCATATGTGGTGGTTGCTGCTTGTTTTTTTAAATCCTGACCCTTTGACCTCATCACCAGTTCTATAAATTTTTTGATTGTAGAGTTTTTCTTCAGAGGATGAACTAAAGACGCGAAGAAGTGTTTTATTCAAATCAGCAAAAGGAGACAACACTGCTTTTTTGTTTGTTTGTTTTTCTCCCCAGTATGCATGCATCATTTTTTATATTCATTTACAAGTAGAGATGAGCCAAATGCATCTCCTGAAGCTGTTTTGCAAACTACATTCAAGGCAACATTTCAGCCCCACAAATGGTTGTTTCCTGATTGCAATAATTGTTCTCATAATTTTGAGTGAAAGCTTCAGTTTGTAATATTCTCTGTAAATGACACACTGGATATGGAAGCCAGCTGATTCATGGCCTGAAATATGTTGATCTTATCCAGGGGCAACTTCTTCTGGTTTCCTTCTCCCAGTTTGCTCCTCTCCAGGACTTTTGTGGTGAGGACTGTGTTCACGCTGGGTTGTGTGTGCAGCTCTAGGGAAGAGCATTCCTTGCTGCCAGAAGCTTATTCACCCAAGTAAATAATCTTCATTAAATCATTTCACTTGAAGACAGGCAGCTTTCCTTGGGGGAGCAGAGCAGAGCTTCCCTTGCCACTGTAAAACTTTTATTTAAGTTGTGGGAGGGCCATATTTTATTTCTAGGCTCTGCCATGGTCTCCAGAGCTGCAGAGTCCAATCTTTGCTGGTGATCAGATCTCCTGTCACCTGCAGCAGCATTCCTGGTGCCCTGGGGGAAGCCCAGCCGTGTTTCCCTGCAATAAATTTCTCCATCTCACTTTTGCTGTGGCAGCCTGCAAGCAACTGCAGCTCAACAGTGCAGCTGCACTGCTGCTGCATTCCTGGTGCAGGGCTGAGCCAGCCCTTTTTAATTAACACTAAATTCAGTGCTGGCAGAAGCACAGAGGGGGTAAAAAAAAAAATATAGTAATACTCCAAAACAGAACACCCACGCTGGCTTTGTGAGCTTGTATTTTGTGTCTGTTATCCTATGGCAAGAGAAGAACTCTTGGCTCTTCTTTAAAACAGAGAAAGCAACACTGAAGCCTGTTTTTTCTGTGTACCTGGTAAATATAGATTTTTTTTTTTTTTGGTGGAAACTCATTAACGTGTTCCACATGGAGAGGTGAGAATTGCACTTTGAGTGAAGAGATTGATTGATTGATGCTGGCTTGTATTAAGAAAATATGGCTAACAGAAGGAGTCAATACATGCTCTTTTAAATTTTTTTTCCTGTAGACTACATTGTTTTTCCTGCATGTGTTTAATGAGGGAGCTTAGTGGGGGAATGCTATTGCTTAATTGCTGACAGTATCTTGTTATCTCCCTTTAAAATCCTTGAGAGTGTTAAAATACAGTTATTAAGATCTGGCACTCATTTGAGCACCCACTTGGGACTTTTTGGATGACAAACATGCAACATCTGTAGATGCAGAGTGAGCATTCAGCCCTTCACCATTTAACCTTTCAAAAAAAAAAAAGCTGTGCACTGGTGAAGTGTGTGAACCACAGTGTTCTGCAAACCTGTCCTTCCTCTCTGGGAATGCTCACACCTCTCCCTGCTTCTCATCCCTCTCTGGGCACCTTGTCCCAGTGCTCTGCCACCCTCACAAGCCAAAAAGCTTCTCCATGTCCCCTGCTCCAGTTCAGTATGGACAGGCAGGGCATGCCAAGCCCACTGCTGCAGCACTGATATGTCAGAGAATCATGAATTAAATTCTTGATACCTTCTCTAGGCTGTACTGATCACTGAGCATGAAATTATGTGGTTTTAAATCCAAGTTCTTTTCCTTTGGCTTTTACTACCTGTTTTGAAAAATGAGGAGTTTGGGCACCATTGTGTGCTGTAAGCAGAAAAGCTGATTATTTTGGGCAAAGAGGAGGCTGCTGTGCTAATTTCTTGGTGGCCTTAATTGCTGATAAACAGGAATCAAATTCAGCTTAGACAGTTCTGACGTGTTCCTATGAATTTGTGTTGGGTAGGGTGGTATGCTCCCTAAAGAGTTTCAGGAAACCAGGAGCTTTGGCCCCTGCCTGTTTGGAGGAAGGTTGCAGCTAATAATTCCTATCATAGTGGTGAAATTCAGGAAAATACACTGTATAGCAAAGAAGGAAATGCACATTCCTTCTGTGAAAAGGAACAAAAGTAAATTTCAGGACACTGGCAAACCTCTACAGTTTTATAACATTGAACTGCAAGCACCAGTTCAAGGTTTCAAAGAGGAATGGTATTTTAACCATCCTCCTATTATTATTATTATTATTATTATTATTATTATTATTATTATTCCCTACTTTTAAAGAGCAAGTTATTTTAAAAAGGGAGGTATTAGTTTGGTTTTCATGCTGATCCCCCTTCAGCATGAGGGACAGACTTTATCTGTGTAAAATTCTTAGCAAAGATCATCTGCTTTATGCTGTGGTTGATCATGGAGCATTGGCTGTTAGCAAATGTAAAATAATAAAGCAAATAGATCAAACATGACTCATTATGTTTATGTATTGCAAAGATGGACTAATTTTTCCTTGTTTCCCATAATTTTTCTCATTCAAATAAAACTGTGGCTTCTCCTTCTTGTGTAAGTGAATTATTCTTATAGTTTTTGCAAATTTTTTCTGGATACTTAGGAAGAAAAAGTAGAATAGTCCTTCTACAGGTTCATGTTTCTCATACTTCTTCCTCTTGTTTGGAGGAGTGAATTCAGACCAGAACTCTTTCTATGTCTTTATTACCATTGCTTCTCTTAAGAAAAAAGAAAAAAAAAATACACAAAAACCCCAAAACAAACCAAAAAACAAGCAAAAAACCCCAAATAAACCCCCCTCAAAATCTTTCTACTATGTGACCATTTAGAAAAGCAATGTCTCACTTAAATATTTAGAGTTAGGCACGCTTTTAAAATTTATTATCAATATAAAAAATGCAGTTAGTCATGCAGCTGTGAGCCACAGCCCTCTTTCCCCAATCATTTCCTACTTCCTGGTGCTGCTTGTGCACATCTGAGTGGGAACTGCTTTCTCTGCTCTCTTTTCATTGTGTCCATTCCTTGCTATTAAACAAACCCTTGCTGTCGAAACAGCAATTTCAGGTGCTATTTATAATTTACTTTAGTGATGAGGTGATTGTAAGTGAGGAGAGCTCCTATTGCTATTCTGGCATTCCAGCTTGGGTTTGAGCAGCTGTGGTTCTGCTCTGGGCTTTTCCACAGAACTGCACAGGTGAGCTCAATTCCCAGGTGTTTTTAACCCTTAGTCTCCCACCTTGGTAGCCAAGACTTGGGTGACATGGCAAAGCAAAGCTTTGCCACAACAAAGGTTGTGTCCTGTCTGTAATTGTGTCACACCCAAAATACACCCAGCTTGTCACCTGCTGTTCTGAACTGCTCCATGCTCAGGTGTCAGGTGATACATTTGCTGTTGAAATAACAGAGTGTGACATTATATGTCCTGCAGATTTATATCTCCTGTATTTTTTTATTATTATTTTTGAAAATGACATTTTTATTTTTTTAATATGACATTATCATTGTATCTCCTGTAGATCCCTGCAGATTCCATGCCTTTTGACAAGTTTGTTAGGGATTGTACAGGTGCAGTTGAAATGTTACAAGGGGTTCTTGCAAATGGGACATGATAGTGATTTTATGTGCTTGGTTTTCACTGTAAGCAGTGTTTCAAAATATATTCAGTGAGGTTTGGATTGGAAAGTGGAGCTCTGCAAGTAGAATTTGTGTCACTAGAAATTCTCACTATTCCTGCACTGCTTTGTAAATTTAGAATTTTTTTTTTCTTTCAAGTTACATGCTTTAAAAATGACAATAATACCTTTGAAAAGTCCTTATCTCCTGTGGTACGACAGCACAATAAAATTGACCTTGGTCCTGGGGTCTTTGAAAAGACTAGAGCAGTAAAAGTGTAGATGTTTACCTTGCAAAACTGCCTTCTCTGCTTTGAAATATGCAGTGATTTAGTGCTTTGTTGATAGTGAACTCGTGATGCCTTCAGTTAAACCACTCTGAGTGGTAAATCAATCTGCTTTGATTCTCCTGTTCTCTTTCACAGTGGTATCCACCCCTGTAAAATGCTAACGAAATTGAGAGGTGTTGCAGGGAAACAAAGTAACTTCATCAAGGAAAGAAATCTTGTTTAACACCCTTGGAAAACTCAACAGGGAATGTCAGACAATACTTTATTCACAAAGAAGATGACATCTCTTAGCTGATATGCAAAGCCATTTGTCCTTTAGGGAAGAGGTAAAGCAGCATCTCCAGTGTCAGTAAAGCCTGGCTGTGTCTTAAAACTTTTTAAAATTTTTTTGTTTTATTTTATTTATTTATTTATTTAGGTGGAGGTTTGGAAAAATGTGCTATTAACTATGAAAGAATGTGTTGTTTGCTGCTTGAGGATTTTAACTATTTTAATTGTCATTTGTCAAAGTAGGTACTGAAGTTAATGCAGGGTAAACCTGAATCTGATAGCTCTGGGATGATAAAAGTATGATTATCACAGCAGTCCTGGGCTTCATTTGAAGTTATTTTACTGATACTGAGCTACAAATTTTACACACTTCTGTTTCAATTTGTTAATTGTCCGTGGGGCAGCCACACCGAGACCTGTCCAGCCAGGGAGGTGCGTGGCAAAAATAGAGAGATGGGAACAAGAACGATCCAGGAAACAAAGGAATTGAATCATGGTTAAAATAAAAAACAGAAAAGCCATGTGCAGTGCAAGGGATTGTTTCTCGAGGATAGTTCTGACCACTTCCAACCAGACCTGTTCCAACTGGTTCAAACCAGTTCCAGCTGTTTCTGACTGGTAAAAAAACCATTTCTGGCCAGTTCAAACTGGTTCCAGCTGCTTCAAACCTGTTTCGACTGGTTCAGCCTAGTTCTGACCAGTCCAAACTGGTTCAGACTGCTTCCAGGTGATTCTGCCCCATTTTGACTGCTTCAAACTGCTTCAAAATGGGTTTAGACCGATTCCAACCCATTCAAACTGCTTCCAACCAGTTCAGGCCAGTTTTAACTGGTTCAAACTGGTTTGTTCCATGATTCTGTACGTTCTGTTCTGTGCCTGGAGTGAATTTGTTGGCTGCTTCAGCCACCACAGTCAGGATGGGAGGAACAACCCCAGCTCTCCCCTCAGAACATTTACAGCTGTTGTGTTACTCGTGGTCGTGGCTGTGCTGTAATTATTCCAATATTCACATATTCCCGTGCCATCTACCAATCAAGGTCTAATAAAACAAAGATCAGAAAATTAAAGTATTGTGGAAGATCCCATTCTAATTTTTTACATCTTCGGTGTGGATACTTTTCATAAATAGAGCAAATGCTTCAAATTATATTTTCTCAAGCAATTCTGAAGAGGTCTGTCCTATTGGATCCTAAATTCCTAAAAATTACCTACTTAAATTTTATTCAGGATCTCTGACTGTTATCAGAACCTATATTTTACACATGTAGATATTATTTGATCTTTTCAAACCACATTAATTCTCATTAAGAAATCTTTTGTTTCTACCTTAATCTTTACCTTTTCTTTTTTTTTTTTCTTCTCCTCCAACTAGAAATGGTTAGATTAAAGTGCTCATCCATACTTTATTAAGCAATATGAATGGCCTGAGTCCAAGGTAACTTATGACACCTTGTCCTTCTTGTATCTTGATGTATTCCAGTAACAAAAACTCTTTCCAGAATGTATGGAACACTTTGAACTCTGATCTCATGAATGGCTCACCTCTCTATAACCATGCTATCTTTGGCTCAGTCATTTTCACAACAAAAAAGTTGAGTGTTTTGGTTGTTTTGGTCTTGTTTTGATTTTTAAAGTTCTTCTACTGAACTGAGCTTTGAGGATTGTCTCATGCAGTATATTCTTTACTGTCGTATTCTTTACTGTCATATTCTTTACAGCAAAAAAAGGGTGCCACAGGATGGGAGAAAATCACACTCACGTTTTGAGCAAGAAGGGGTTGGGTTCAGTAACTGGGCAGTGCAGAGATTGTGGCTTTGAGAGTCCCCTTGTGCCCTGTGGTTACCATCTCAGCAGGGCAGGGACTCACATGGAGGGACACACCTATATTGTCACCTGTCAGCTTTGGTCCTGCTGGCAATGAAGAGAGGTGCAAGCTGGATCTAAGTGCCAGGCTGATCAGAAAAGGGGACTGAAGGGAGCTGGGACAGAGGGATGCTCCTGGGCACCCACTTCCCTTTTCCTAGGAGAGAAGGTGGCAGGGGGTAGGAACTTCCCACAACCTGGAATCAGCCTACTGGAAATTAGTAGAGACACATCGAGCTGAACTGCAGCATTACTCCACTGCTTTGGCATTGGCACTTTTAATTTTTTAATTGCACTGGGTTTTCCTTTTCCTTTTCCTTTTCCTTTTCCTTTTCCTTTTCCTTTTCCTTTTCCTTTTCCTTTTCCTTTTCCTTTTCCTTTTCCTTTTCCTTTTCCTTTTCCTTTTCCTTTTCCTTTTCCTTTTCCTTTTTCTTTTTTTTGAAAATACTTTTTTCCTAGGCACAAGGTCCTGCCCTTTGACCAGTTTGACTTCTCAGTTCTTTTGCTACAAGCATCCATTGGATGCCAGTGCGCTGTTCTTCACGTTTGACCTTCAGAATCAGGCATCTAATTGTGTCATGGGCTGACCCTCATAGCCTGTGTTTGACTAAATTGCTAAGAAATAACTGTGAGTACCAATGATGCTAAATATGGACCACTTGAAATCCCAGTGCTTGCAGAAGAAACTGCAAGTGTTTTCCTCTCCCATGTTCAGGCAGCCTTGGGAATGAGCAGTGTGATTCAGCATAAGTGGCTTTTTGCTCAAACTCCTTATACCCCAAACCTGGTTCAAACTGCACTTGAAATGCCTCCTCCCATTTATTTCACAGTCTGCTTTTTGTGATCTGTGTTGTTTTTTAATATTGATATGATATTTCAAAAAATATTGCTGTAGAATGGTTTCTTCAGGAGAGCCTGCATTGGCATTTGGACAGTATTATTGAAGTTTGAATTCTGAATTAAAAATGATACTGAAGTTTGGGGCTTTGATAGAAGAGGTGAAGTTGATAGCAGTAGGACATGTTTTAAAATTACAAATTTTGCTTTCCAATTAAGGTTACAATAAGCCATAGTAAGATTTAACCTGATGTTTTTCTTAAAATTTGTAAGTTGGCCTGAATGTCCTCCCATTTTTTGGAGAGAAAACTGTCCTTAGTCACCTTAACCTGATATTGTTCCTTTTAATTTATTTTGCACAGTTCAATATGTTTAATATCGATACTTTAATACTTTGTTTTACATCATTTGTGCTAAATAGAGTGCTAATATTTTCTCATCAGCAAAACTGTGAAATTACAAACAATCAGTGTGCATGAGAGGATTTTTTAGAATTTTTCTATGTATTTTTAAACTCCCTGAATTTGTGCTGTGCATACTGAGCCACATTAAAGGATTCCCTGGTGCAGCTTCCCTGGCTCTGAGCGCCTTTTAATCTGATTTTAGTTACAGTGGTGCACAGGCTCCAGCAGCCTGGTGAGCAGTGATGACTACTTCACATGCAGCACTGATGCCTGTCCTACTTCTGGATTTATTCTGTCCCTCAATTGCCTTCTCCCAGCCTCCCTCTTCTCCTGTCCTGAAAAAAACACTGCCAACTCCTCTAGATTTAAAAAAAAATGATTGCATATATTTATTTATTGCAAAGGAATAATACTACTTAGAGTTCCTCAGGCTTTTTACAGCAATGTTTGTAATTATTTTGCTTTAGAAAGAGAACTTTCATTCATTTTCATTTGTGTGTTTATTTATTTGCACTGCTAAAGCTCTTGCTGAGCTTCCAAAGTTCTGAATATGAGCGAAGTGGCTGCTTTCAAGTAGCTGAATAATAATTGAGGACCTCAACATGTGGGAAAACTGGACTCTTTTCTCTTTTTTTTCTCCCCCTTTTTCTGAAGGTTAATTTATTTTTTCCTTCTTGTTACCACACTTTGTATGCTGGGCTTTACACTGATATTTGGCACTTGCATCAAACTCATCCAGTCTGATTTCATTTTGATGCGTAATTAAAGGCAGCAAATCAGAAAAGACTAGATTTTAAAATTTCATCTCTCTGAGTTTTATTTTTCCTTTTCAGTCCCAAGGGATGCAGAGCCCTGGAATGAGTCTCTGCCTCTTGCCCAGGAGCCAGCATTCCCAGCTGGGGCCAGCCTGGACTCCTCCCTTCAGTGTTCATAAACCCTCCTCTGCTGTCCTGCAGTTTTTGAGCTTCACTCATAATTTAAGGAGAGTGATGTGAGTGGAAACCATGTGAATGAAAGTGCAGGAATAGAGCCATGAAGAAGAGCAGTGAGGAAATCTGACTTGTAGCAGCCTCTGTAGGAGTAGAATTGGGTAGACAGTCTATCAATTTTTTTTTTTTTTGTACAAAATAGTGTAGTGGTTTTCCAGTCACCCCTTTCCTTCTCAGGAAAAGTCAGGTATGCAAATTTAAGTTAATATGAGAGAGGCATGCAGAAACAATACTAAAGGTACCCTTTCTCCTCCCACTCCTTTTTCCTTGTTTTCTTTTTTTTTCTTTTGCTTATGAAAAGAAACAGAAGGTCTATCTTTGCTTCAGAAGGAGAGATCTTTCAGCACTGTATCAAAGTGCAGGGGGCTGTTAATCACTTACACATTTTCAGCTGGAAATAGAAAATCAGCCTGGTTGTTCACTTCTGTGATCAGCCAGGGAGATAATTCTGGGAACTGCAAGGCACTATTTTGTTCCTGTTTTTATCTGGATCAGGAGGGAGGGAAAGGCATTCCAAGTTGGTGACAGTTTAAATGCACAGGTGTGAATACTTTGGTAACCATCGTGTCACATGAATCCTAGACAACTGCCCAAACACCAGGATTAGCCTAGAAAAAATATTGCTATTTATTTTGCTGCCTGAGTTGTTAGTGTCTACTAAAATCTCTATTTACAGCTGAGCTTAAATGTGGTTTAATTCTGTTTGTAGTAAAAAATGCTTGAAAAATCCAAAGCTATCACACTGCTCATGAATTAGAACACACAGGTTTTTTAAACAGAAATACAAAGTGAGAACATTGTAGCATATCGGTGGGTGTGATAAATGGAGAAGCTGCTTATCCAGAGCCAAAGCTCCATGAGAATCTGTTTGCAGTAGTGTGGGCTGAGGGGGCCTGGATATATTCAGCAATCACTTCTCCAAAACAGCACCCAGATTTACTGAAGGACTGTGTAGAGCAGCAAAGGGCAAAGCTTCTGAGGTATTTTAACAAACACAGAGCTTTGTGATTTCAGAAAGCAAAAAATCAGCTGAGGATTAGAAATGCAGGTGACAGAATGACTTTAAAAGTCCAGAGAGGTGGCATGGAAGGGATGATTACTGCATGTGTAATGCCCTGCTTCATCTCCTGATTGCCCATGGCAGGTGGAGGAAAAGGTGATGGCAGAGGGAGCTGCTTAGGGGAGTGGCACAGAAGATGCTGGCCAGGAGGTAGAAGGGAGTGTGGAAACAGAAGTGCTGATGTCCTTGAATGTTTGTAACAAGCTGCATCAGCTGTGTGCTAGTTTTTATCCATCAATTTGGTTTCTTCATCTGTGTTTTCTGTGTAAGCCCTTTGTAACAGAAGGTTTGACACCAATGTCCTCTGGTGAGCACCTGTCCAGTGAGAATCCATCTGCTCCTGCAGGGTGTGGTGTTTGTTTGCAGAGTTGAAGGCAGGGCCCTTTCCAAGGGGATTCTCTGTTGAATTTGCCAAAACAATGTGTTTACCACAGGGTCAGAGCTCTCACCAGCACAGGCAGCAATAGTGATGCACAGACAGTGCTGCTTTTAGGAGTGGACCAAAAAAAACCTGGCTGTGCTGCTGTGTGTGGATGGACAGGCTCATGTGAGAGGTTCTTGATGTATTTCTTTGTTATATCATGTGTGTGTGATCCAGATGGAGGCCATGCACAAACACAAGAGCTAATTGTGCAGCAGGTTGGGTGAGCAGGTGAAAGAAATGCCAGCACTTACCAGGTTTTGCTCCTCAAGCCCAAACAAGGAAACAATTCATAAATTTGAGGGAATGCCTGCTGATAAACTCTGCAAGTTTTCCCCTGTCTTCCCCCCGGGTCATAAGAACTGGCACAAAAATTTACATCTTGGTGGTTCCTGGTGAAACAAGAGAGCACAGTGTGCTCCTCTTGGACTACCAGGGACACAAAGGGAATTTTCCTGAGACCAGCCTGGTGCTTGCCTGCTGGCTGGGAGCAGTGCTTGCAAAGTGTGAGAGGAGGTAAAGCATGGAGAGAAATCATCTGTCTCCTGTGGTGAAAGATGTGCTGCACTTCCTGACTGAGGAGGTGTGAAAGGAGCCAGATGTGAAATGTTTTAGGAGGGTAGGATGTGGCAGCCCAGACTAACAAAGCTGCATTTGGGGTGAGGCCACAGAGGAGCAGGGATAACCCCAAGCCTGCCTTGGGAAGGATAGCTGGAAATGGTTTTCTCACCTTTGAAATCCTAGAATAATGATACATTTTGCTTCCATGGCAGTTTCTCACCAGAATGCACATTTATTTTTAAACCAAGCACCACCATATGAAACACATGGAAATAAGTTGCTATAACTGTTCCTGGTGTGCAAACGCTTGGAATATATGTAAGCAAATACTCCACAAAAACCCAGAATTTCTCCTGTGCATACCCCAGGCCTGTGATGGGATCAAGCTGCTTTGCAAGGCTGCATCATCCCCCTGCCTGTTTGTGCCCTGCCTCACACTGAGCATCTCTGAGCAGCTCAAACAGCTCAGGGTGCACAGAACAACACAGCCCTAGTGATAAATGGGTGCAGGAAGGCAAAGCAGCTCGCTCTGCTCCCCAGAGCTACCTTGGCTGGCAGGTGAGCCCTGGCAGGGCTCAGTGCTGGCCCACAGACATCTCCTGTGAGCCTCAGGCAGGGCAGCTCCTGAGCTGACAGCTCTGCTGATGCTCACCTGGTAAGGACTCAGCCTTTTATGCTGGGTTAATTTGAGCAGTATTTAATTCGTGCAGAAGCTTGGCATAGCTAAAAGGCTTGGCAGCTTGAGTTATAAACCGCCAGGAATTTGAGAGAAGTTGATTTAGTTTATTTTATGGCATGCCAAAAACTCTATTTAAAGTGCCTGACCTCAAGATGCAACCAAAAAGAAAGTTCCTCTGATCTTCTTTGGCACCATTTTCAGACTCTTTCAATGTAAGGAAAATATTTTGTTGATGTCTACCATCCTCTTAAATCTGAAATATGCAAGGAATGAAAGGCTCTGATTATCAGTAACAACATGAAATTTTAGTGCATTTGTTTCTGTTCCCTGACCTGAGTTCTTGACTTGTTCTTTCATGTCATGAAATGAAATGTCTCTGACATATCAACAGCACATACTGGAGTGGTTTTAGTAAGGTTTTTTCAGAAGAGACATTGCCTACTAATTCAGACTCTGTATCTGTTCATTAAGATGAGCAGCTTATTAAAACCTTTGCTACTTCATTGAGGCAGAACTCCTTAGCTAAAAGAGAAAAATACTGCTTGGCTTCTTTATAAGAATTTTCAGGCTTGCTGTAATGGTTTTTGTGTGGGCTTTGTGAAAATAAAGCCAGTGTGACATGAAATAGTATCTTACATCATGCTTACTGAGATGCTAAGATGCAAGCACTTCCAGATGGAAATATGATGTGTGCTGTACTTGATTGAAGAGAAGTAGTTCGTTTTCAGCAGCTTCAAGTCAGATAAGGGTAAAAACATTGTGTGATGTATTTTTCTATGAGTCCTGGGCAGCTCTGAGAGCAGGTATTTTCCTATCTGTTTCTTCTTTCAGAAGCATCCTTATCTCCATGGCTTTGAAGTTCTAAAGAGCAGACACTATTGCTGTTTATTTTAAGTATTGTGAAAATATACTCCAAAATATTTTAGATCCTCACTTTCAAGCATCTTTCCTAATAGTTTCTAAAAGGTTTGCAAGTTTGAATGCTGAGAATTTGCTTCTTTTCTATTACTTACCAACCACTCCTGTAAATTTAAATTTAGTAATATTATGGTAGTGTGATAAATTCAAATAGGTTTTTCTGGCCTATGTTCTTCCTTGAAAGGATGAGCTGGTATTCATGCGTGTGTACAAGTTTTGTTTATTTTGTGTACTTTACCTGCAGCCTACACACGTGACATTGAACACTGGCAGTGAAAATTGCTTGATAGATCTTTTACACCAACTCACTGAATTTTTTTTTTTTGTTTGATTTCATCGCAGCATTCCACAAAGAGAAACTGCAGCTCTTGAATCTGGAGGCTGCTTGTTTAGAAGTAGCTTTATGGGGCTGGAATTTCTGTTCAGCTCTTCATGAAGCATTTCCCAATCTCTCATCTCCCTTCCTCAGCATTTTTGCATCATAAACTTTGTGCAGAGTGAGGTGTGCTCTGATATTTTCTCTGTATCCCATTCCCTGTCACTGAGAGGTGCAGCAAGAAGTGTCCAGATATCTAATTGAAAATTAATGAAGAATTTAGCTTTTTATGGAAGACACTAGCACTCAGTTTGCTGCACAACAATAGCTCTGATGTCCTGTCTCAAACAAGCATGAAAGCAGTAGAGCCTTTTTTATCTCACTAGTCAGCAGCAATCACTCCTGACTGCACACCAGAGACAGATCTGCTGAGTGCAAAGGTGCCATTTTTATGTTGCTATTTGCTAGACCAGAACTACTGACTTTACTCTCAAACATTTACTCTATTTATTTTAGAGATTGGTTGGTACTGTTCCAGGAGAAAAGTAGAAACCTATTTGAGGAGAATCAGCATCTGGGAAAAGTGCATCGAGCTTGCTTTTAGGAGTTACTTCCTTTATTTCCTCCATTATTTCAATATTTATCAGACAGCTTCAAAGAAAGTTTCTGTTTAAGTCACCTTTATGCCACCCTAGAGCTGCTGATAAAGTACCTGTGGTGAAATAACCATCAGCCTGCTTAGAAGTGAAGCAAGCTGGAGCATAGCACCAGACCAGCAGAGACTTTTCAGACACTTCATTTATTCCTGGCTTTGCTATTTTTTGTACATCCTAATTTTCTTGGCTTTATTTTTATCATTAACCAGTGGCCAGAGGTACAAGAAGGCTGTTATGGTACTGTTGGCAAGCACATGAGAAGATTCAACTTAGCTGTAAACAGGCACTGAGTTATGATGGAAAGAGGAAATAAAGGGAATTAATTACATTAGAGTAATATTTTCTCTGGATGCTGTAAGAGGTCCTGGATTTGAGGTTGCTTGTTGGAAAGAATAATTGCTACCAGTTTCTAAATATATGTTTTAACACAAGGATAGCTGTGGGAGCAGAGACAGGGAGAAACAGGTTCAAGAGGAATGAGGGAAGCTGAGGTGGGATGATGCAGAGGTTTTCCTGGGAGCCTGCTGCAGCCACTCTGAGTACTGGGATTGCAGTGTCTGGGGCAACTATTCCTTTATTTAATGTATATTCTGTGGCTTCTGGCCCAGCTTCTCATTTTGGGACACCCCAAGCCTAGATGGCATACAGTAAACTTTTGCTTAAAATTAATTTGAGATTGTTTCTCTTAATGGTCAGTGTGAAGGTAAGGATGCTTGCCTGTTAGAAAAGAAAAGAATGCTGAGACCTGAGTGTGCAGAAGTGTATAAGTCACCTCTCCAGGGTATGGAGAAGCTGTCTGAGCTCACTTCCATAGTACTGACAATTTTTGCTTCTTGGAGGACAGGAGACAAAAAGAGACTGGGACAGGACAAAAATACAAATAAAGCAAATCCTAAGAGTGACCTGCAAAATCTTGAAGTGGTTTATTCTGGTGTGCAATGCACAGGACAAAGTGAGGGGTTTGTGAATTTAGAAGCAAACTCCTCATCCCATTCCTTCTCCCTTTCCTTTTGTGGGTTGGTTGTTTTGTTTTTTGTTTCAGTCGTTTGATTTTTTGAGGTTGTTCATGCTGTTGCTTCCTTGACTTGCAGGAAGGGATTGTTGGGGGGCCAGGGAGTCTCAAATAGTTGTTCTTGGAACTATTGCAACTTCTTTTAAGTTGCAAGCCTTAAATGTTTTTAATTAAGTCGGCTTTGTCTTCAAAAATGTAAATTTAGTACTTAAAATCAAATAGTGTTTTTAAAGACTCTTTTCTCATCTACTCTGACCTCCTCCCACCACCAAGGTCACTCAGCTGTACTGCAGAGAGGAAGTGTGGAAGGAAAAATGTTTTCAGTTTGCCAGGAACCACTGCAACCTCAAGGGGTTTTGAGCAGTGGGGTCATTATAAGAACTGATTTGTTAAATCACAGTTAAACCTGGAATTTGTTCAGAGCATTCTTGCTGGTAGAGAAGCAGTTATTCAATTTTCTGGTGTGGTCAAAGTGTGAACAGCAGAATTTGTTCCTCTCTTTTGGACACACCTTGTAACGCTTTCAGCACTATCCAGAGTGACCATTTTCGAGCTTGTTCACTTAGGAGGGTTTGTTTCTGCACGTGGGAGCCATGACAAACTATACTGTTGGATGGTCAGACCATTAAATAATGCACAGCCTGTCACACTTGGCACAGCTCCTTATTGTAGCCTGGATATGTATGGCAAACCCAGAGAGACACAATCAGACTCATTGGGGCCCAGTGAGGTGCTACAGCTCTTATTTACATCTGCATGTGTGTGTATATGAATTATGCTAATGCCAAGCAATTATATCAATTCACAGCCTGACAGATTGTCCATGCTGGATAGGAAATGTTAATTCTCTGCTCTAGAGGATGGAGCTGCTTGTAACTCAATCTCTCTTCTCCCCCATAGTGAGGCCTCGGTGCAGGGGAATGTATAAACAGCTGCAGCAAGGCTGCTCCCAATCCAGATGTGTCTCCCTGCAGTGAGATCTCTGGGTCACCAGGTGTCCTGGTTTCAGCTGGGATGGAGCTCCTTTCACTCCCAGAGCTGTGTTTTGGAGCTGGGTTGGGAGCAGTGCTGATAACACACTGCTGTTTTGGCTGTTGCTAAGCAGTGCTTACCCTGAGCCAAGGACTTTGCAGTGTCCCATGCTCTGCCAGCCAGGAGAGGCACCAGAGGCTGGCAGGGAGCATGGCCAGGGCAGCTGACTGAGCTGGCCACAGGGATATTCCATACCCTGGAACGTCATTCCCAGTATATAAACTGGGGGGAGCTGGCTGGGAGGTGCCCATGGCTGCTGGGGGACAGGCTGAGCATCTGTCAGCAGTGGGTGAGCAACTGCATTGTGCAGCTCTTGTCTTTCTTGAGTTTGATTTCTTTGCCTCTTTAATTTAATTCAAAAATTATTTTTATTAGTAGTAGTAGTATTAGTATTATTGCTATTATTGTTATTGCTATTATTGTTATTATTAATGATTTTAAATTATTATTACTACTACTATTGTTTCAGTTATTAAACTCTTCTTATCTCCATCATCCATGTGTTTTACCTGTTTTCTGGCTGTCCTCCCCATCCCACCAGNTTACCCTGAGCCAAGGACTTTGCAGTGTCCCATGCTCTGCCAGCCAGGAGAGGCACCAGAGGCTGGCAGGGAGCATGGCCAGGGCAGCTGACTGAGCTGGCCACAGGGATATTCCATACCCTGGAACGTCATTCCCAGTATATAAACTGGGGGGAGCTGGCTGGGAGGTGCCCATGGCTGCTGGGGGACAGGCTGAGCATCTGTCAGCAGTGGGTGAGCAACTGCATTGTGCAGCTCTTGTCTTTCTTGAGTTTGATTTCTTTGCCTCTTTAATTTAATTCAAAAATTATTTTTATTAGTAGTAGTAGTATTAGTATTATTGCTATTATTGTTATTGCTATTATTGTTATTATTAATGATTTTAAATTATTATTACTACTACTATTGTTTCAGTTATTAAACTCTTCTTATCTCCATCATCCATGTGTTTTACCTGTTTTCTGGCTGTCCTCCCCATCCCACCAGGGGCAGGCAGGCAGGGAGGGAGGGAGGGAGCAGCTCTGTGGTACGTGGCTGCTGCCTGGAGCTCACCCACAGCACCAGGGGCCATGCAAGCCATACTAAATGGGTTTCAGGAGCCTCTCCATGGGTTTGCCATGGGTTTGAGGTGTTCTTCTTTCCTCCAGAGAAATGCTCTGCTGCTTTCCACCCATCTGGCTGTCCTTGCTCCTCTGGGTTATGGCAGCTTTCTGCCCTCAACATGCTGCCTCCTCCTCAGCCTGGGTGTCTCAACACCATCTTCTTAAAATGCTGCTGAGCTGCATCTGAGTCACAGGTTGGCAGCTGTGCTCCTGCCAAGACCTTTACTTGTGTTCTTGATCCTATTCCTATGTAACAGGACATAAGCATGGGACCAAAATGGGAGAATTTATTTTACTTGTGGTCAGGAGCTGTTTGTTGCTGAATTTCTGGTGGCTTGAGAAGTCATTGTGATTTTTGTATGTGATTATAGATTCTATCTCGGTCTAACTTCCAAGTTGTTTAGATCAGATGGCCTCCAGAGTTCATTCCCAACCTAAATTATTCTGCAATTTATACTGCTATTTAAACATAGTACAGATAAGGAGCAGATGGTGCAGTAAAAGAATTGGTGAGTATAGCTCAGAATCCAGAAACAAAAGGTGATTCATGGGCTAAAAAATAGGGAAGAGTCAAGCATGTATCTCTCTTTTGCAACTCAACATATTTGCATAGCCTGGTATTCAAATATTGTCTGGTCTTGAAAATCCACTATCTAGTTGATAGGTCACAGAAATAAAGGTCTGGCATATATTTTTTAATGAATGTTGTTTAAAATTCTTAGTCTTAACTTTCCTTGAAAGAGATCTAGACATGAAATGTTTGCTACTAAAGCTACACAAGTGGCAGGGGAACCAGCTTATAAAAGAAGGACTAACTTGTAGATTTTTCCACCTCTGAAAGGTTATTAACACACTTTTATTCATTTATACCCATTTGAAAACAGCTCATTAACAGCAGGGTGATCCCAGTTGTTCACCAGAATAAAACTTTCTACAACAATAGGTTTTATTAGTGATGCATTTGTATATATTAATTTTGCAGATGACTTGTTATGTTACTGAATCACTGAACTTTCATTCCTCATATAAATAAGCATTTATTTTGCTACTGCAAGCATTCACACAAGTATAAAAGCCATTGCTCAGCTATAATGATTTGTGCCCTCCCAAAGTGTTTTTTCTACAGTTGGTGATTTGTGCTCCAATGTACTTTAACTCTTAGTGCATAGTGTAGCAATTTTTTCCTTGAAGTAGAAGAACCATACACTTTTGGAACAATAAATGGTCTTAAATGGTACCAATACCTGCCTGAAAGTCAGATCAGCACAGGAATTTGTGCATGTTTTATATCTTGTCATCTTCAATCTTAGTTACCTGAAGCTGCCTCTATTTTCAGAAGGCAGGTACTGAAAATTTTGCTCTTTTGTCTTGTATGATTAATAACTGTATTGCAAAGTAACAGCCTCCCAAATCACTGGTCTTTTTTTTTTTTTTTTTTCAGGATAACTTTTTCCAAGTTATTCCAGCCACCATCAGCCTTGTGAGTTTTTTTGAGAGTTCTGTCCCCATGCCATGCCTGCTATGTGCAGTGAGTTACCTTTAGGCCCACGATGGTTGCTGCAATAAAGGTGCAGGTGTGGAGGCACCTGGGGTGACATCCAGCCCAAGCTGTAGAGTATAACCATCATTTTTGGGTTCCTGTGGCACAAAGGTTCTCCTGCACCACTGGATGCACTGACCACCTGTGGCCAGGATCCCTCCCAGTCCTGGGCATTGTTTTGTTGGTCTAAGAGCTGCTGCCAGCCCACGTTGCTGTGCCTGCTCCCAAGTGTTTTGTTTCTGAAACCCTTGTCTTTGCTTGGCTCATGGGCTGTGTTCTCTTCCTGTTCTTCCCTACTTCTTGAGCAGATATATTTACCCTCTGTCATGTTTTTCACTCATAAAGGGTGAGCTCCCATAGGGTTATTTAGGAGTGGATATATCCTCTTACCTTATAGCTCTTACTGAGTGCTGGTGATTGTGCTACAAAAATAGAAACCAGTGATTTATGTTCGTTCTTGGTAATAAATGACCTTGGGACCTGGTCTCTTGGGACCTAAACTGTAAATAATTAAGCTTTACCTCTGTGGAACCCTCACTCAGCTCAGGCTGGTTTTAGCTGTAAATTTATAACAGTTAACTTTTTATTTCTTTCCCAGACACTGTAGTCATGTAGCATGGTCAAAAAACCCTCAAAAATTAAAAGCTATGCACACCTCTTTAGATGTACATGAGATAATAAATGCTGTGCAGTCAAAAACCCAAAAGCTGCTGTAACTGCAGAGCAGCCAAGTGAAATTCCAACTTGGCCTAGCAATTCCAAATAGGAGCAGGCTCTCAAGCTCATTGATTCCCTGTTTTTTTTTTTCAAGTTTATCAAACTATGAGCTTTGGGCACCTGACTTTTGTTTTTGTCTAACCTGATATTGGCAATTGAGATTTTTTTACTTCATATCCAAATAAAAGGGAGTGTGAAGGAAACAGGGAAGGATGCAATTTTTCAATAGTAGCTGATAAAGTGGATGATCATAAATTTCTGAAATTTTACCCTTTCTAATGTTTTTTATTTTTTATTTTTTTTTTAAGTTTGGGCAATATAAAAAGTGACAGTTGTCTCTCATAGTTTAGGTTTTTTAGCCAGGAAAGGCTATTTTATATTCTGGGCATTCTGAGTAGACTGATCTGTGAACAGCAATGTTCAAATTAAAGTGTGAGATTTAGTCCTGCGAACATATTTTGGTGAAATAAATTATTGAATGAGGCATTTGGAAGTGAGTGTTAAAGATGACAAAAATATCCAGCTGAGTGCACTACTGCACACCCAAATATTCCTATTTCTTCTGAGAGTTGTGTAGGTGCATGGGAGAACCTTGATTTTCAGGACACAGGATTTTCAAAATCAATACTTAAAAGAGACTGATGGAAACTGGGCAATTGGCTGCTCTGTGGTTCCTTCAATGCCTCCTCCCGAAAATCTCTGAAACAAAGGAAGAAAAAAAGGAAAAACTGCATCTTATTTTGCTCTTTTAGAGGTTTCTTTCCCTTCTAATCCATGCTGTCTGTCATCTTATCTCATGGTTGGCTTGTCCTAATTATCTGTGCTGAGTAACTTTTTCAGTGTCCAGGCAGTTCCACACTCAATATTCTGTTGTGACTTTATCCTTTCCACCCTTCTTCCAAAAAGTTCTTAAAAGTTGTTTCCATCTTCTGGCAGGGTTCTGTTGCTCCTGCAAGTCCTATGGACTTCTTTTTCTGCTTTTCTAATTTGATTTAAAATGTAGACCTGTTGATCCAAATACTTCTCATATTTCTATGTGCAACAAGATGGGGATTAAAGTTCATCAGGGATCTAAAAAAAAAGCACAAATGAAAAAATGAAGTGGAAGCAAGGTTTTCTTCTTATCCTTATTCATGTGTTTGTGGGAGAACAACACAGCTGGCTCAAACTTTGTGAGATGTGGACAGTAGGCAAAATATATTGTGGAGATACAGTTCCCTCTGGATAATTCAAAAATACACAAAAAAATCATTATGCTGCTCACAATTTCCTTTGTTACTCTTGTGGCTTGAAATGTATCCCAGATTCCTCAAGTTTTGTGCAATCTTTTTTCTTTTTCTTCCATAAATCTGGAGCTGTGGATGCTTCCTCCCTCCTCTGCTGTACTTTACTCCTGGGTGAGGGGGGGTTGGTGTACAAATGCCATTTCTGAGTAACAAACCCTCTTGTGTTCAGGCCAACAGCATGAGTCAGGAGTGAGAGGGTTCTTCCACTCTTTGCCTCCAGTCAGACAGGTTTGGAAATCTCTGTAAAAGCATTTGTGGTCAGTTTGGCATTAGTTTTTGTACTGCATGTGGCTTCTGCATCTTGTGTGTTACCATCTTGGATAACATCCCCCTGGAGTGCACTAAAAGTTGAGAAGGAGAGGAACACTAATAAGGATAAGAATAACCTGCTGTTAGGGAAATGCAGATTACATGACATCACCGTTTACTTCTTTCCATTTCAGGGGCAATCCTAGAGGGTGTCATCTCCATCATTAGAGAAGTTTTACTTCTTTATGTACTCAGGACAGTTTGCAGTGGTCAAAGTCCTGTTTGTTAACCATTGAGAGCAAGTGCCACCCGCTGCAGTTCTTTGTGTTAAGGCTTCATTATGAGGGTGCTGTACAATACATGCCCCAAATTTGGAAGGACAACCATCACTGCCACTGGTTTGGTGTTCCCTGAGCACTTTGTCCTCCTTGTCACCTGCCAGAGCTGTCTGATCACTGTGCCAGGGCTGCAGTGCCTCACAATTAGAAGGAAAGGGGATGTTTGGCATCTCTTGAGCTTCCACACTGCACCAAGCCTGAGCAAGAGAGGGAGGCCAGGCTGTTTGTGGTGTGAAGGGAGCTGGTGGTGAATCCTAGAAAAGCAGCATCCATGCTTCTGATGTGAAACCACCCAGTGGCAGGGAGGGGAAAGCCCTGAGCACAGTGAGCAGTACCAACCTGCCAAGTAATGCTAAAATTTGGCAGGAGTGAGCTACACAGGAGCCCCTGGTGCTTGCCAGTCGATCTGGGCAGCAGGAAAAAAATGTCAGGACATCTGTTGGGATTTCCCTGCTTGTAGAGTGATGGATCCCCTCCCTCACAAAAATCTTTGGTTTTCTAATATGTTTCAAGCAGAAGCATTCAAATAGTCTGGGAACTTTTAGAAAAAGAGCTATACATGCCCTTCACTGGGGAAAGAGTCAGTGAGGAAGAAGGGGGCAAAGAGGGCTTGACCTTTCAGAAACAATAAGGGTGTTTGAGACTGTTGACCACAGGTGCCCTTTTTGGAACCTAAAGCTGTGTGAGTTTCCTCCCCATCCCGAGATAATAAGCTCTCAGTATACTCCAAATAAGCATGGGTTTTGGCAAGTCTGAAATCTGTCAGCCAAAAGCTGTCTGTGCTTAAGGTGGGTGTGAGAATCCAGGTGTGAGGGGCCCTCAGAAAGTTCCAGAGAAACTCCTGGGTGACAGCATTGCTGTGACAGGAGGGGAAGTGCAGTGTTGTTGTGCCCTCAGCACTGCATTTCTACTGGCAGAAGAAATTCTGTGTCTCACCTGCCTTTGTTGTTGTTGTTGTTTGGTTTTTTTGGGGGGGGTTGGGGGTTTTGGTTTTTTTTTTTTTCCTTTGTTTTTGTTTGTTTGTTAAGATTTTCAAGAGGCAGCACTCCATCAGTAAAACTGGAGAGCTTGTGTTTAGGAAGATGGTCTTGTAGCAGGAGAAGGGCTGAATCCAATGGCTTTGTCACTCCCTAATTTCTGTAAATCTTGACCCACCAATTAGAGCTGTGATCTTATTTCACATTTCCTTCAGAGAAAACAGATGTGAATGTCTCTTGTTAACATCACCTGAGAGCCTGGCACTGGCTGAGATGTTCCTGTGCTTTAAAGTCACAAAGCTGAAGAATGGCCAAGGAAGCAAATTGTTCTGGATTTGTAGTTTGCCCAAATGTCACCTGCAGTGCTCTGGACCACAGCTGTGCTGTTTTCCCTTCAACAAAGGGCATGAAGGTGGCTTGGCCAGCCTGAGCAGATATTAATTGTGCAGATGCCTTTGGGGAGAAGTATTGACCTGGTGCACGGGCAGGGAGCGATTTGGTGGCTGCTCTGTTCCCACCACTCAATGCCACGTCCCAGCTTGTGACCTGGCTACTAAAATACTTTATCTTTGTGCTGGATCTTATTTGGGCCACAGCCTCAGCTGCTGCAGGCTGCAGCCTGCTCCTCTTCCCTGCATTTCACACTGGCACCTACAAAGAAGTTGAGATTTCTACATCAACGTTTTTGCATCCATAGAAAGGCAGAAAGAGGTCATAGCCAATTAGAGCAGTAATTGCTCCTGCCATTTCACCTACACCTGTCTGTGAATGAGTTTTCAGAAAGCTGAATGCAATAGCTGGGAAACATAAATTGCCACAAAAAAAAAATTCCTACCTTTAATTCTTTGGGGTCTCTGTTGGGAAAGGCAATATTTATAATTGTCAGTGTTAATTTTCTCAGTGATCAACCCAATCAGACAGATGAAGGACAGTCATAGGGTGGATGGCAAGCTGAATCCCTATCTTAAAGGCTTTGGACAATGTCAGGAGCTATTTTTGAGTCTACACTTGCTTTTTTTTTTTTTTTTTTAAATAACTTTTTTTTCAGAAAGTCTGCTGTAGATGTGCATGAAAAAAAGGAAAAGGAGGAGAAAAGCATAAGGCTGTATTAAACAATATGAGGAAAGAGTAGAGGTTATGCAAAGTTCAAGAAGCAAAGGATATGGTTTAGAAAAACACTGAGATAATGAAAGATAATATATAGATGAAGTAACTGTAATATTGTTCCCCCTGAAACTTGCCTCGTGGGCTCCTGGGGGAAAATAGAAGTTGACATCTGCTTACTTTGGATTGCCTAGCTGGAAAAACATATGACATGATACACATGGGACAACATCCTTGTGGGCCCATTGCAGTGCTGACATGAGTGATAAATCCTAGAAGAGACAGGAGGTAGCAGCAAGCCAACTATTCTTGATCAAACAAGACAGAGGAATAGGATATTTTTATAAGCCTGGCTTAACACTGATTTGATGCATGTTACCTTTTTTATTTTTTTTTTTAAATTAAGAATCCAGTGTATTTTTTTGGAGTGTGTTGTGGATAGAAGCAGTGTCAAGTGGGTTTAAACTGCAACACAGATTTAGAATATTTATTGAGAAGAACTTTTCCAGAACAAGGCTAATGAGACCCTGGGTTTCCCCAGCCCTGGCTGATAGCCTCCCTTATTAGAGGCCCAAGGAAGAGGTTTAGAAGTACTATTTTTTGGGAATTATCTTGGCACAGTTGCTCCTGCCTTAAGGTCGTGAGATGACTTCCTTCCTTTTCTCTGATTGTTTTGGAAACTGTTTCAAAAAACACTAAGTTTTAGGACAGCACATATGAACAGGCGATTTCTTTGTTCTGCATAACTTCCCAATAATTTGGTCCAAGCTCTTTTTTACCCTGGGGCTGCCACAGACATGCCTTAGCTCAGCAGCAAGTTTCTTGACCAGATTCCTTCATGAAAGCATGGAAATCCAAGTATTTATGTCAGTATGATCCTTAATTCTTTATATATTTGTTTAAAATGTGAACATACTTTAGCCTCTTTTATAATTCTTAAATAGCATGGAGTTCAAAACAGTACATGTTTAACATTTGAAACATTGTACAAAGATATCTGAAAGCTTTTTTCCGTACAAGGGCTTCTTTAAAAGCTTTGGGTTTATTCTTTAGCCTTATTTTTTTCTTTCAGTCTCTTCTCACAGTAACATAAAGGCAAATGTAATGGAAACAAGTTCTAAGTTCTGGGAATGGCAAATAGAAAAAGGATAAGTAGAGGAAAAAAAAAAAAGTTCTGCTTTTCATAGGACTTCAGAAGTCTTTGGGAGCTTGCTAGAAGTGCTGGCTCCAGTCCAATGTGCTTTTATTGGCACACATGAACAAATTACCCAGGGCACAGCTATTTTTCTTACTGTAATAAAAACAGGGACGCTGAATAGAGGCTTTGTGTAGGACAAATATTTTTCCTTTGAAACTGGCTATGAGTTTAAAGTTTATCTAGTGTGCCTTCTGGAAAAGGGAAAAATACACTTCTCAATCTCACAGAATAGAAAATGTGTTCTAGTTTAGGCAACTCAGAGCTCTATAAGCAAAATTTACTCATTGGTGAGGAGCTGGTACAGTTTTATAATACACAGCATAATTTCTTAGTTGTCTAAAATGTGGGAGGAAGCTCTGTTTATGTTGTTTGTAGCTGTGTCCCTCAAAAATTTCCTATGGATCCCTCCCCTCTGGCATCTCTTGCAGAAGTTTTCTTGCCACATGGGTGTAGCCAGGAGAACAAGGGTGTTATGAAAAATAGCTTTGAAGATATTCATTGCTCTAAGGACTGTCTCCACAGGTAATTCTTCTAATTCCAGTTGGAGCTGGAGCTCCCTTTGTTGTTGTGTCGTTGCTCTTCAAAATCTGGCAATATCCTGGAGCAGCAGGGTCTCCAGGGAGGGTCATTTGTGCAAGATCCCCATAAACTGGTGGCTCGACTTGAAACAGAAAAACCTAATTATTTAACCTTTCTGAGGACCATGGGAGGGTAACCTGAAGGAAGATTTTAGATGGGTGCTTCTTAAGTAATGTGTAAGATCACAAGAATCACGTCTAGAACAATTCTTGTAGAGGTTGGAAGTGAATGGCAGAGCTAAATTTCCCCAGCCTCACCTGTCATTCCTCCAGCCAGGAAAGGATCAAAAAGCAGTGTCTAATATTGCTTTTTGGCTCCTTCCCTTTCTCCTTTCCACCTTCCCATCCACACTTATTTCACAGAAACAAAAGAACAATAAATTCATGTTAGGAAAGATTTTTGAAAATTATCTTCCTTCAAAACCTGTGGGAACTTCCCAAAAAATATAGCTTCACTGGGGGCAAGGTATCTTGGGCTTCTGTCCCACACTGTCTGACATTAGTTTTAAGAAAATTTGCCATTAAAAATGCCTCAGCAAATGTTTTCAATTGGATGAATGGGTAAATTGCAACAAAATACCTGTTGTAGCATTTCAGAATCTCTTTCTAGTGATAGCTTGTTAAATTTGGCTTGGTAACCATCAATGACAAATTCCTGGGGAAAATTTTCTTGTGAAATTCAAACTGATTTGAAGTAATTGCAGCAAAAAACATTTTGTGGTGACTATAGCTGATCTTTTATAAAGGTGTCTAATTTTGTCATCCTTAATCACTGGATGTTTACTGGAAGCCAAATGTGATTGTAAAGAGTTTAAAATTTTTAGAAGTATATATATTTCTGAAAGTCAACCCTGTAAACTTTCCAGGCCTGGGCATTCACAAGAGAAACTGCTTTTGAAAATGTGAATCTGTGAATTGAGTTGGAAAAGAATCACATTTGTGCATTTGATTCAGGTAATTTAAAACAAAACCTCAAAAATATGACATTTGCTGAATATAGGCAATGGAATGGAAATACACATCGAGGAAGGGCTTGCCCCACATTAATGGATGAGAAAATTGTATCTGTACAGCAAAACAGAAATGATTGCAACTAGAAAACCAGAGACATGGAACAGCAAAAGTTTAAATCCATTTTCTTCCCACAAATTGTGGGATCTGCTATTGTTCAGCCTATTTTCTTCCAGGAAACAACTGCTGAGTTCCATGAGCTCACTGTAAATACTGTGCAGGGTGTGACTTCAGTCAGCTGTGACCTCAGCTCAGTGAGTTCTTTTACACTTGAATCACTTTGTGCTGAATAATTGCAGCCCCGCTTGTGCTCAGATGTTTTAGCTAACATCTTTTGTTTACCTGCTGAATTACAATATATTCCTTTTGTGGGCTACGTGTGCATTAGCACAAAAAAAAAAAAACTGATGAAAAGTTTTCTGGTGAGCCCAACAAACCTCTCCAGCTGATGCTGGGATGCAGGTGAGTTATTGAGTGTCTGAAAGTGCTGAGGGCTGCTCTGACCACAGTCAAGGTCATTCTACTGCACACTTATGTACATTGACAATATTAGGGGAATAATTGAAATTACTTCTGAGAATATGAATACTCTGCTGACTCTTCTGGCATTAAAAACTCATTTAATCCCCAAAACTTTTACTGGTGAAGTTTGGTTTAGGTTGTGTTAGCTAAAGTCATGAGAATTTGCATATCAGTCTTGTGAAACCTTGCTTGCACATTATTTGAGTTAGGGAAGTTTGAAGAGCTAGTCAGCATCATTAGAATAGTATGTGTATTTAAAACTTAATAAATAGTATTTCTTAAGTTTTAAAATCAAACTTTTAGACTGGCTATTGAGCTCCCAGCTGATGCTGGGATGGAGGGGAGTTATTGAGTGTCTGAAAGTGCTGAGAGTTGTGCTGACCACGGTCAAGGTCACACATTCTCCTGCCTAGTTATGTACATTGACAATATTAGGGGAATAATTGAAATTACTTCTGAGAATATGAATACTCTGCTGACTCTTCTGGCATTAAAAACTCATTTAATCCCCAAAACTTTTACTGGTGAAGTTTGGTTTAGGTTGTGTTAGCTAAAGTCATGAGAATTTGCATATCAGTCTTGTGAAACCTTGCTTGCACATTATTTGAGTTAGGGAAGTTTGAAGAGCTAGTCAGCATCATTAGAATAGTATGAGCTTATTTATTAAGTTTTAAAATTAAACTTTTAGATTTGCTATTGAGCTCCACTGTAAGCTCACCCTTATGCTCAGCATTTCTGGTTTGTTGTGGTCTGATCAATAACTTCTCAATTGTACCTATTAGTTCACCTTTATTAAACTGAGCCTTTTCTGTTTTCACTGAACTGCGTGGAAACTGCCTTTTTATTTTTTCCCTTTGGATACCATATAGAAAATCTAAATCTTGCAGAAAGACACAGAGCATGAACCCTTACCATGGCAAAGTTTGAGGCCTTCCAGATACCGTGTTAGTTTGCCTTCAGAGCACTTTAGTGGTGAAAGAGCTGAAGATTTAATAAACAAATCATCCAGGCTTGCCATCAGTGGGTGGTCCACAATGGTTTGGAGCCTGAGTGTTGAAGATCATCAGCAAGCCAGTGGATGTTGCTCCTATTCAACTTTGTTTAATTCAAAGTTGTAACCTACTACAGACATAGAAATTGCTTCTCTATGTGAGTAGCTGACAGACTGCATTAATTTCACCAAAACTGAAGAAAGCAAATTCGTGAAAACAAAAATTAAATCTTGCCACATTTCTATTAAACCAAATTAGAGAGGTATTGAAGAGTGTTCCTGTCTTTTTTCCCCTCCTTTATGTTAATTTTTATAGTCTGGTTGGAGTATGTGATTACATGGTTTCAGTCCAGCTTTTGTTATGAACTGCACCACGCCACTTTTAATATTGTCCCTGTGTCATGGCACAGTTATTGACTGGCTAATAAGTGTGGACAGATGGTTAAGCCAGTTTCATTTGGGCAACTTGCAGCAATTTTTTAACTATGTTGGAAGTTCTTTCATTTTTTGGCCAGAATGAGAGGAAAAAAACAATCTAAACAATATCTAAAACAATACTTAAAGACATTATCTTGCTAGCCTTTATATACTTTAGAAATTGTTCGAAGTTTCCACTTCCAAAGTGATGGCTTTAAAGTTGGCTGTATACTGCAAACTGACTTTCAAGTCAGAGTCTGGAGTGCCCTCTTTTGAAGTCTAATGATCTAATTTGAAGTATGATGTATCAAAGAATAAAAGGAAATAAGGAAAAAAAAGTCAGGGAGTATGAAGAAGGGAAATACAGCTGTGGTTTCTGTGCTGGGTCAGCAGAATTCACCAGTCAGTGGTTTCAAGGCAGTTCTGGATTTATTTAAAAGATTAAAATTTTAAAAAAACACAAAAAAAACCATAAACAACAAACCCACCAAAACCCCAAACCAGGACGAGTTTTTGTACATCTCTCTTCAAGTGGAGATACTGAGTATGTTGTTGTAGCCATGTTGGAATTGGGATTTATGAATAAAAATAGTATCTTTTGGCAGCTCACTACTCTACTTGACATAGACTCACCAAAAATACTGATTTTTATGGTACATTATAATCCCTTTTTTCTACTTGCCTCTACAAATTTCTTCATATGCCTTAGACTCCTTCCTCTTTACACTGCTCTGTATGAGTGTAAGGTTTTTTGTTTGGATTTTTGGGTTGGTTTTCTATCCTTTTTTTTTTTTTCTTTCATACAAGATATTCCAGCTGTGGTGACACATTCTGCAAGGACTGCATAATGATCTTGATCCTGGTAATTAATACTCACATTGCTTTAGATGAGGTGGTTAATTCTCTAATTAAAAGTAGCAGTGAGTGGTGGCTTCACTGCTTGGCATATTTATTAATGTTCCTTTGTTGCAATGGGGATTTTAAGTCTTTGAAGCTTTTGTATCTGTAAAGCTGTTTTATTTTCTTTCAATATGGTTAATTATAAATCATGGGCCAGACCTGAGTGAAAGGGATGGAAATAGGTTGCCATGCCAGAATAAAAACCTGTTTTCAAGCAGGGTTTTTATTAGTGTGGCAATAAGGGTGAAGTCCATGAACATGATCTGTCTGAAGTTTATTCATTCAGTTCTTCCTGTGGCTCTTCATATTTCTCCCCTTTCTCAAAATACAAGATAGCTATCATAATTGTATTGCTAGAATATATCTTTAGCAGTGAATCACTGGAAAATATCATAGTAGGGAAAAGAAGACTTCCAGGGCATTTTTTATCTTGTTAGTTTTTCCAATGGAAAACTTCTCTTTTAGGTAGCAATTACTGTTCTGAGCACAGGTCTTGCATTAACATATTAAGTCTTCTACTTTGGTTGATAATTATGACAACAAATTTTCTTAATAAATTTATCCTATCCCTCCTGCTGAAATGAATGCTGCTAATGAATTTAGCATATTCCTTCTTAGTGAAGGACTCAGAGAAGAGTATTAGATTTCAGAAAGCATCAGTGAAAATCAAAACACTTTTTGAAACTGGCAAAACCAGCAGAATGCATTCACAAATCCCCCTGGGCACTCTGTGTGTCTTGCCATTTGCCCCTGCCTGGAGACAATTGTATTTTTTGTCTATCACTGTCTTTAGTTGCTTGAAATGCTTCTACCCCTGTGACCCCTTACACAAACAGGTAAATAATATTCTGAGGTGAAGCTCACCTTTCTATAAGGAGTAAAATTCAGGAGGAGAGGGAGACACAT
Source organism: Rhabdornis inornatus (assembly GCA_013397075.1). Lineage (NCBI taxonomy): Eukaryota > Metazoa > Chordata > Aves > Passeriformes > Rhabdornithidae > Rhabdornis > Rhabdornis inornatus. The sequence continues at coordinate 780,630 of VWZS01008706.1, read as the reverse complement.
CCAGTCCTTTCCTCCCCACCCCAGGTTTCTTTAGCAGGAGCCCCAGTTAGTTAACACTGCATCCAGCACTAAAACTTAAAACCAGGATGTAGAGAAGTGCAGATTTGCATAAATAAAATGCAATGCAATTAGTGCTAATGGCTGTGCTGGACAACTGCTCTGAATACAGAGAAATCCTGAAGGAAACAGCATTTTCAAAATTATTTTATTGTGACTATTCTATTAAACTATTAACATGTTTCCTGGTGCTTGGACACAGGGGTGAACACTGGGGTATAAAGAGCTCAGAAAGCTTCAAAACCCACTCATAAATACAGAGTGGCTTGAGAGAGGCAAAGGGGACAGCAACCACAGTGGTGGGGAGTCCAATTCATCTATTTTGTGTTCAAACTGTGGCATTTGTAGGGCCTGGCTTTCAGTCTTCTCCATTGATTTTTGCCATCATCTTTTCTAGCAGCTTTTGGATGCTCCAACCTGCCTAAGAGGAAAATGAAAACATTACAAAGCTGCTGCCAGCTCAACCCATGGCAGCTTTTCTCAGAGAAATTTGGTATCAGTGCACTGAGGATGGAAAATCCCCAGGGATCATTTCAGAAGTATTGCTTACTTATGCATTCGTGTGCATTTTGGTGTTTATCTCGAGGCAAGATATCAAAAAACCAGCAGAACTCGTGTTTGCTTTTGGTTGTGCTCTGAAGTCCCAAAGCAGAGGGCAGCAGCAACATTTCCTCTGGCTCCACAGGATCTATTTCTGCCAGGAGTTTTCCCATTTGTAAAATCTGTGGCTGGAGTGAAAATACAAATAAGAGAGTAATGGGTCAGAAAAACAAGGTAGACACGATGAGACACTGCTTAAAAATTTAGCACGAGTAGGGAAAGGTGTGTGTGGGTGAATGGGATGAGGTTTGAGAAGGAACAGGTGAAAAATGGCAAGTTAATCAGTTTTTGTACATTCTGTAGTCAGTAGTGCTGAATGATGTGGGACAGCAGTGAGAGGCATTTTTACTGAATGCACAGTGAGCTATGAGTACACGGATTTTTTTTTTTTCTTCTGTTGTTTTGTTCTTCCGTAATACTTTCAAAAGGGGAAGGGTGGAGAGAGAGTGTCCTCATCTGACATTGCTACATTGGCTAGGGAGTAGTGTTTCCTTAATAGTTAATAACAATTAATTAATTAATGTTAATAGTGGAAAACTCCACTGCTTTTTGTGTAGTTACAGCCTGTGCTGTGGCTGGGGGAGGATTTGGGGGATACATGATAACAATGACATTTTCTTAATCAGTAGACAATAACCATTCCAGCCATTATTGGCTTTCCTGTTCTTTCCTGTGCACCCTTTTCTCCTTAGCCCTTCCTCCCCCTAAGTTTCCAAAATATCCACACCATTAAGTTGTTTCTCTTTTGGTTTCCACAGATGTTGTGATCTGCCACTGGGTGGGACTGATCACTTCAGGATGAGTGGAAAAGAGCACCAGGCTCTAGAATATATAATTTTTCTAATGATACAGTTCTGCCTTTCTAGGAAAGGTGTTTGGGTTTTTTTTAAAAATAAACTGGGGGATTTTGTTACTTTCAAACTCCTATTAGGAAATGACATGGCAGGATATGTGAGTTGTTTTTGTGCCACATAAATTGCACTGTTTCCATGAGGACCCTTGTCACTAACAGAGCTGCTGATTATCAATATCTTTTCAAAAATAAAGCTGATGGCAGCAGGGAAGTCCTAGGTGGAATTTGTTGTTGAGACAATTGTGTGGATTTTTTCATTTGTTTGTTTTTCAAAATGTAATATTTATAAGTATTTGTAACTGATTTTAATTATATATTATTTTAATACACTTAAGGATAAATACCATGGTGTTTGTCTTATTATTAATGATTATTGTATCTATTTTCTTATTATTCTTTTCTTCTTGAAATCTTGCTTAGCTTTCCCGGTTTAAAATATTTCTTTTTCAGGGCAGGCACGATTGTATTTTATATTTTTTTGGCAGGATCCTGAGATGTGACCATTTTTGTTCATATTAACAAGTAAACTCTTGATACTTCAGGCCTAATTGAAGGGGGATTGTGCAGTTAATTGTGAAGGATGTTTATTTTTAAGTCTATTTTTTTCTGAGCTGCTGGGCTGAGGTGAAAGGGAGGATTAAAGAGGAAGTGAAGTTTATTAATAGACTCCTGGTTGACAATGGCTTTGCAGTGTGCAGGGGGTGACTTTTGCTACAGGACTGACTGGTTACAAGAGATGAAAGAGCATTTGAGATGAGAAACACAGCAGAGAAAGCTGTACCAGGGAATAATAAAGCCCTGCACATACTCTTCACCTTTTGGCTTTTTACTTTTCTTCATCATGCACTTAATTTAAAAAATAAGGAGTTTTCCCATTTTTATTTTCCTGAAACACTTAGGTTGAATGAGATCAAATTGTCTGATAATTCTGGGGAGTCACGAGTAGCTTTTTGATGCTGTTATAAATATTTGCACTAATTATAAATAATTATGGTAAAGGGTTTGTTTGTATTCACATTCAGGAGGTTTCTTGAACCAAGTGACAGAAGCATTGCATGGAATTGCAAGAGCATTGAAATTGTCATGTCAAGGTAGTTTTCCTGGCACTTCAAAAGCACTGGAAAATTGCATGAGGGACAGGAAATATTGTTGGCTTTATTCAACTATCTAATAGCAAGTGGTTTGTTTGCATATCAGCTAAAGCTTACTAAAACTTTTGTGTTTGCTTGGCAGAACAAGCTACTTGCTTTTTTTTTTTCCAATAGTAAAATTTTTTTACTTTAGATTTTCAGCATCTCTTCATTCAAAATATAATTCTGAAGCTTTTTGTGTTTAAGTGGTGTTGTGCCTTACAGTGGGCAAGTATTTAGTCATGAGAGATGGTTTCTTTCTCCAATGTGAAAATCTGCTGCTCAGCTTTCTTGCTGCTTTTAAATTCAGTGTGTCATGCTGACTTCAAAGGCTGCAGCTTGAAATTCTAATATATTACATTCCAATATATTTACATTCCTTCTACCCAAAATAGCTGTTTCACCACCTCCATAAAATTGAGTAAATACAAATACAAACCAAGTATTTGTCGCATTAAGATGTCAGAGCAGTGGAATTACTCTGAGTTTTAAACCAAGGGGGATTTCCCCCCCCCAGATCCCACTTTTAAGGCAGATAGTGCAGAATTTGTTATAAATAGTCCTATAAAAAAGACTACAAATCATAAAAGATTATGACAAACAGAATTATTAAATGAGTACTATCTTAAACAATGTGTGGATGGAAATAAAGTGAGGATGCCAAACAGCAGCGGAGATAATTTGTGTGTTTTGGATGTGTGACTTTTGGGAAGCTAATCTCAGTTTAAACTGCTAAGCAGGGCAGCAAATTGAGCGTGGCTGCAGATGAGGATAAGAATTAAGAGCTGATAGGAAGTGTTGAAGAGCTCAGAGGCAGCCTGGGCTGGAGAGGAGCACTCTGAGCTGCTCTGGTCCAGGCAGCCACTGAATTGGAACAGGGAGTGCCCACTGAGCTGGCAAATTCTGCTGAGAAAATGAGTAGTTGTATCCTTTCAAGTCATGGGACCGTTTCAGGATGCTTCCCAAAGGTTGTAATTGCTAATGAATTGAGCAGCACTCAGCAAGGGTAGTAATTTATTGGAGACAGCTGCTAAGGACTGCACTCCATAAAAAATAAAAAAAAAAGAGTCTTGGAGCAGCCAAACAGGCTACCAGCTTGGATATGTGATATATTTGTGGGGCAAAATGTGCTTGTGGCACTAAAGAGGTCTTAAAGGAGCAAAGATTTTAAAGAAAATTAAAGACACTAAAATGAACAAACAAGCCAAATTAGCAAGTATGTACCCACTAAAAGCAGCACCACCCTTCCACATGATTTCACTTGGCATGTCAAATACACCTCTGTTCTAGTCAGTTTTGCTAACTGCATCTGAGGCCAGGTGTTCCTCAGAAAGGTACAAAAACTCTGTTCTCAGCACAGAAGACCAGCAGCTCGTGTGTCTTTTGAACTGGCTGACGAATTTAGGGCTGAGCCCGGATTTTGATTGGCTTTTTGCATGGAAGAAGGAAGTGGCAGAATACATGTGGGCACTCAGTGGGTACTGGCAGGTCAAACAAATGCTGGTGCTTTGGAAAACAGGAGGAGAACAGTTAATTGGGGCAGTGAGCTGACTTAGGGCTCAGAAGATAAGCTGGCTGCAAGGCAGCTCTGGAGCAAACAAAGGTTCTGCTTGCTTTGGAAACAGAGGTTTTGTAGGTACAAATTTGATCTGATATATTTTTGACTGTTCTGCAGTGTGACTGAAATGTAGAGAAATATTCAAATTCATATTATTCATGTATATATGTAAATGGAAGACTATTTGCCCATGGTAAATTTGTATATGAAAGGGTTATGAAAGTCACTTTCCAGAGTTAGTTTTAACTTCAATGGACATGCTATTAAAGGCAGAATTTTGTAAACTTTTTTTATCATGGCCTTTTCATCACTGCTTTTAGAGGAAAGATTTCATTTGGCATGCCTAACTTTCAGGATGTTAAGCACTGCTTTACACAAAAAAAAAAGAAAAAAAATAGTTTTCTTAAGTACCAAAATAGCTAACCAAGTTTCCTTTTGTGCAAACAATTGTGTTTTAATTTGATAATGCATCTTTCTAACAATTCAGCTGATATGTTTCATAGAATATGTATCAAAAGGTCATTCCAAAAGTTGCATTTGAAAGAAATGAATTGAGGGTTGAAACCAAGTAGGCTTGAGTAATAAAGTTGCCACTCAGAACATCTTGTTCACTTTTGCAGTAGATGTTGTTCTTTGTCTAGTGAGCCTTTTCTTTCTACAGCTATTCCTAAAGACCATTGTATCAAAAATAATAGCTTTGTTCACTAAATTATAAATCATTTGAAGCAATAACTACCAAATTCCTACTGGGAGAAGTTCCATAGTGGGTCTTTGAGGCATCACCGGGATGCAGTTAATAACAACTGAGCTTGTTGATGCAATTTCCTTCCCATTTCAACCATAATTTTCTCATTAGGTTTGTATTACATCTGTGTTAAACCTTCATCTTTTAGGAGACCTCAATTCACGTGCTGTTGTTTCTTTTCCCAGGTGTTTTCTCCCAGTGAGTGGCAGTGAGAATGAATGGACACATATCAAACACCCCTCCCGGTGGATATGGAAGTTACTTCCCTCAAATGAAGTAAGGTCATGCCTTTAACTAAATGGACAAAATAGTGTTGTAGTTCCCTTTGTAGGCTTTCATTGCAGATAGAGCTATGATTTGTAGGTCCCACTGGAATTATGAAATTTTCTGTAGAAGAGTGAGGGGTTTGCAAACCGTGGAACCAAAGTGACAGATGTCACCTGACTGAGTTTTGTGTTAGTGTGAGGGAAAACTGTGCTGCTGCAGGGACTCATCTGAAACAGGAAAATAAATTGCTGTAGCCATAACATCCTTATTATGTTACTCAGGGAGGTCTTTGTGTGCCTGAGATGTTTAAGGTTAGCTCTGAGTGAAAGCATTTTTATGCATAAAAGATGAGGCTGCCTCTCCCATCTGTGAGAACAGAGTGTTTCCCAGTCAACAGAACTGAGCAGCTGCTACCTCAAAGTGTTACCTTGCCTAAGATAAGAGAATGATCCCCAACACTAATGAGAATTTACCTGTCTGATGCCAAGGAACACCTGGATGTACTCCTGTGTGGAGCAGGGTATCTGTGGTGTCTTCTGCTTCTCATATTGTTGTCCCCTTAAGGTGAACTCATATATCACTCATTCTTGAAACACTTGTAGTCATATTGCCTTTTCATTTGTGCAAGACAAGGACAGTCATTTTAAGTTTTCATTATAAGCAGTTAAAAACAATCAACACTTGTGTACACAGGAAAAAAAACCCAAATCCTACCCAGTTCTTTGGCATAGTCATTATTGTTATTGTTGTTGTTATTATAATTGTGCAGTGAAGTTTGTTACTTGAGTTAAGGTGGTATTTATTTCTACACCACACCCCAGCTGTGCCTGATGTTGTATTAATGCAACAAAAGATTGCTCAGAAAGGCCTACAGCCCAAGTGAAACAATCTCTCTCATATTTATGGTGTGGAACAAATATCCAGTATCGTTCTCTCTGTTACTAATGCTGTAGGTATGTGTAGTCCTATGTAAGGGGAGGGGTTTTATTTCAGTGCCTGCCAAACACAGAAGATAATCAGAAATGTTTTCTTCCAGTGGCTATGGCTCCCCAACGTTTGCTCAGGCAGAGAGGGAGCAGAATTCAAGAACAAGTGCAAAAGCTCTCTATGGTAAGGTGGCAAAAACTCTCTAAACTTCTGTGCTAAATTTCTGTTTAAATAATGACTGTGACTGTCATGGTGGAAATATTTTATATATATTAATCTGAAAGTGTATGTCCATACACATAGGTGTGTCTGTCAACTAAACTAAAAAACAAAGTGGTTTCATTCCTACTAAAGCTAACTAGAAAATGCTCAGTTTACTGAGCAGAGTGCTCCCACCTGCTCATTTTTCAGGCAGCAATGTACAAAGCATTCATCACAAAACTCACTCAGAGTGATCCTATAGGTAAGGTGTGCACCAACCTCAGAGTGATCCTATAGGTAAGGTGTGCACCAACCTCAGAGTGATCCTATAGGTAAGGTGTGCACCAAACTCAGTGATCCTATAGCTGAGGTGTGCACCAGCGAGAAGGCATTCAAGGGTTTAGCTGTGCTGTGGGTTTTATTTCTCCTGTACCCCCCTCTGCCTCCCCAGCTTCATCCCCTGCTAGCAGAAAAGTCACTTACAATATTTTTCTTCTTTGACACAAAGATTTAATGGAAATTAGAGTTGGTGAGAGATTTGGAGTGCTACTTGGCATGCTGTTTTCAGCAGGCTCTGTGGCTGTCAGATGTGATCTTATGAATGCCTGGATGTTGTTGCACTCACCAGCTACAAATGCTAGTGTTTGTCTTGGCTGTACACACTACACTCTCCAGCCTAACTCCAAATCACAGTGCAGGAGAAATGTAGTGAAATGTAGCTGCTTGCCAGCCAAATTACACCATTTTCAGGTCATCCTCCTCCACTGTGAATACATCCCACTGATAGCTGGGCTGGTAATGGAAATAGAAGCAGCAGTGAGGCTGTGAGAAGTTCTGCTTTGTAAATCTGTGCCTGTTGCTAAATGCTCTTTTCAAAGTCAGTGCAGCTGATGAGACTGGAAGGACAAGGCTTCCCCCAAGAGCCTGGTCCTGTGCTGGACCCCTCAGACATCAGCCAGCTCTCCCTCTGTGCACCTGCCACCCTTCTGCAGCTTAACCTGCTGGAGAGCTCCGAGAGCAGTGGCTAAAAACTGCAGCATCCCAAGCAGAAATCCTTTCTCCCTCCTGTTTTGGGTGGAGTGGTGGCTGGGAGTGAGCTCAGAGGTTAGGAGAGTGATGCTTTAGAATCTTAGAATCATTTTGGTTTGCAAAACACCTTTAAGATCAAGTCCAGTTGTTAACCCAGTGCAGCCAAGCACACCACTGAACCATGTCCCTAAATGCCTCACAAACACATCTTCTAAACACCTCCAGGGATCATGATCCAGCCATTTCCCTGGGCAGCCTCTTCCAGTGCTTAACAACCCTTTTGGTGAAAACATTCTTCCTGATATTCAACCTAAACATTGTACTGCATGTGAATCATCCTGAATTCAAATTTACTCTGTTCTAGTGCTATGCTGTGTAAATCAGTTTCTTGACATAGTGCTGAAGGCAGGAACTGAAACTGAAGAAAATTCTGAGCTGTTCACTTTAAAGAGAGATTTCTGCATCCTGTGTGGGTTCACTCAACAAACTGATTGCAGGAAAATTCTGAGCTGCTCACTTTAAAGAGAGATTTCTGCATCCTGTGTGGGTTCACTCAACAAACTGATTGCAGGAAAATTCTGAGCTGCTCACTTTAAAGAGAGATTTCTGCATCCTGTGTGGGTTCACTCAACAAACTGATTGCAAGTGCTGACAGAAATAGCAGGTGGCAACAGAAACCAGCAAGAGACATTGCAAAAAAACTCTTAGCAGATTATTTCTTTATGAGATGCTATGAGAGGGTTGTGATTCCTTTCCCATTTTATGTCATCATCATCATTTTTCAGGAGTACATGGTTTGAACAGTGTGGCACTATTAGTGTCTTAACTATGTCCATTAATTTTTGTGGGCTTTTAAAATATCTCTCTGATCTTTTTCATATCAAACATGATGGGATGGTCATGTGTCAGGAGAAGATGGGGACAAATGAGTAAATTTGATGTATATAATAGTGGTTTTTTTTACTTCCAAAGTACTTGACTGAATTCAGGTACTAATTGAAAATGCTTGCCATGAAACTACTGCATGGTGGCTCCTGTAAAAGTGAATTGTTGTCCTTGGTTCCCTTCTGTTGCTGGTGGATATATCACAAAACTGGAGCTGCAGTTGCCAGGAGCTGGATGAAATAGAAGGATCAGTTATTCTGGAGCTCCAGGTGGAGATGTATTGGCACAGCTTTTAGAGTGGAGTTTGCACATTCTGCTGCTTCTGCTCTGTTTTATACACATGAAGAACTGAGCTCTCATTATCACCACATACATGAGCTGGAGAGAACAAGGAAAACACCTAAAATCTTTCCCAGATTCAGGACAGTTTTTCTAATTTTTAGCAGCAAAGTTACTATTCTGCTGCATCCCATGTGCCTTTTCTTCCTTGTGATGTTCAATTTTTTGTGCATACTCTCCCAAATGGAGTGGAAAGCAGCTGAGTGATATTGGAATTGTTAAAGTGTGTTGAAAATGCTCATTACAAAGTATTTCATTTATAATTAACAACTAAATTATTTTATTTGAGATTCATGAGACTGAAATCCTATAAAGCAGGATGAAGCTATCTTAGCTTTCTTTTTATATTTTGTTGTGTACATATATTTTAAATGTGTGTATATTATTTAGGTTAATACAGAAAACTCCTGTGTTTAATAGATTCACTTATACTGGAAAAAATATATGTAATTTTACTGTGAGACTAAAACACAGTGGTTTTTGTTTTTTGTTATTTTATTTATTTTTTTTTACTAAGATGTAATAATGTGACATTAGCAGCAGACTTTGCCCATGAAAACATTCCTTTTCTTGGAAAACTTGAGGGTCAATTGGACTAAGCCACCTATTCCTGAGTATCAGCAAGTGAAAATGGTATCTGGGCTCCTAAGTGACCACCTGGTCTTGAACTCAATTTCTTCCAAGCAATGTAAAGACTAAAATTATTATTATATTATTATTATTATTATTATATTATGACTATTACTATCACTACTACTATTATTCTTAAACATTATTTTGTGATTATTTTATATTATTATTTTAATTATTGTTATAATAGTGATAATAATTATTATCACTTATTATTGCTTGTTCTATGTGTGCATATTTACATACATACACAGGCATGTTTATGTCCTGGCATGGAGTTTATGTCTTAGATGCCATTGCTGAGGTGATCCATGATTATTCAGCCCTTCAGTCATCAGATGGAAGGATTGGCCACAGCTCTGGAGGCTGGAATATTATTGGTGTCACCAGGAGTCCAGCTGAAAACCAGTCTGGAGCCATCACTATCTCGAGTGTGCTGTCTGATAGTGAAAACTTCCTTGCAGTTGCCTTTTTTCCTGTAGGAAATAAGATGAATCCCTTTCATAAATGATGATAAAAATCAAATAATCCCTTTGTTTTCACTCATTTCCTTCCTGGAATGAGCTGGTTTCTATTTGCATGACAAATCTCTCTCTGAGCCGTGAGGGGAGGTGCTCTCTGCACATCTTTGTGGGGTTTATTTCACCATTTGCTTCCAGATCTTTCCATCTGAGAGGGGCTTTGGCTCCTGCTGCCTTCTGCTGTTCTAGCCTTGGCTGCTCCATCTGCCTTGAGCAGTTCTGCCTGAGAGACCTGAGCAGTCTGGGGGCAGTGCTGGGGCTTTGCCAGCCACTGACACAGCCTGGAGAGCCTCATTCCTCAGGAGGAAGGAGCCAGGAGCTCACTCCAAATTGCCAGATTGTTGCACAGCACACAACTGAAGGGTGCTGCTAAAATTGTCTTCACACAGCGCATTGGGAAAGTCTGAGTGTGCTGTGCACTGGGTTTATACTGGTGGCTGTGACTGGGAGCTGGAAGTGAGATTGCCTGTGTGTTTTTGCATTGCTCACATGGCTCATTCAGAGCAAGAACTGCAGTGCAACAAATTCAGGGGAACCTCCAGCGGCTCTCAGGCAGGTAAATGAGTGCACTGAAAGAAGCCATCCAGTTAAAACGCTTGCAGCATTTTGATTCTCAAATTAATTCGACAATTGGCTTCTAAACAACACACTTCCCCTGACAGCTAGTTCCACACAGCCATCAGAGAGAAGCTTCTGGCATAAATCTCTGAAAGTGATAGTGTTTGCTCCTCTGAAAAGGAAATTTGTTTTGAACTCCAGTTCTGACCTTTGTTCCCGGATGTTTAGGTTCACGTCTCCTGCACTTTGCTCTGCCTCAAGCTGAGTTTTTTCCAGCTGTGCTGCAATTTATTCTTAAAGGGGATCAGCAATCAGTCCAGTGCAGATAGATGGCAGTAAACTAAGTATTTGGCTTTTCTGCTTGATGATGTGTGGAAATATTTCATGCTGTCACTCCAGATTTTGGGGGAGATTCTCAATCCATGTGGATTGCCATCAAATTCCAGAGCAACCTACAGTCCTGTTTATCTGTGTGATGTACTGCCTGGTAGAGTTTTTGCCTTGGCTGAGGATCTTTGGTTGAGGTTGCTTTTTGTTTTCTGGTGTTTTGGATGCTTTCAGAAATGAAAATAAAATCAGCAGCTTTCAACATCTGTTTGAAAACAGAAACATGGTCTGTTCCTGATGATTGGTGAACACAGTAACTTCACAAAACCTGAACTGCAGTAGTATCTGTCCACATCAGACCTCAGGAAGAGTACTGGTTTCTATGGATCAGTATTCCTGTTCCTCTGGAAGCTTTAGTAGCTACTAGATCTCACATTCAGGACATAGAAGTGAAATGCTGTGCTGCTTTTAACTTTATTGCCTTTGTGTTGTGAGAGATTTTATTTTAATCAAATTCTTCTGGGTTGCATTTGCTATAGATTTTGGTTAAGAATTTAACTTAAGTGTCTTCTGCCATGATCCTATTTTTTTTTTTTTACCAGAGTAAAAATCCTTTATGTAAATGGTGTTCAGGGTTTGAGCTAACCTGTTATTAAGACTGCACTGTATTTTAAGTGGTGGATGTAAGAGCTGCAATGAGTAGAGTATATAGGAAAAAAACCTCAATAATTTTGATAGTTTTATCCATCTTTTGATAGTTTCATGCATCATGTCTGGAAGTCTCTATTGTAGTATTTCACTTCAGCTTCAATAGCCTCTTCATGCATGAAGGGACCTGTGAGAGGCTGAGATTGATTGGGAGCATGAGGAGAGTGAAACAGAGCATACAAAACATTATTTTGTTTTCAGTGTCAGGGTTTGACCCCAGCCAGCAACTGAGGACCTCCCCATTTGCTGGCTCACCCCCCCTGTCTCCTCTCTGCAGCAGAATAGGGGGGAGAATTGGAAAAGAAAAAACAAAAAACCTGATGGATCAAGATAAGGATGGCTTAATAGGTGAAGGAAAGAACAGGGAGGAAAAAAGGACTGAATAACAGAAAGGGATTTACTCACAACCTTCCATAAGCAGAGCAATGCCCAGACTATCCAGGCAAGGAGTCTGGACAGATTTCCTGCCAGTTTTATTGCTGAGCAAGGATATTAAACAGTATGGAATATCCTTGGGGTCACCTGGGGTCAGCTGTGTCCCCTCTCAGCCTCTTGTGCACCCCAGCCCCTCACTGGGGAGCAGAATAAGAAATAGAGAAGACTGACACCATTGAGCAACAGTTAAAATATCCCAGTGTTATCAGAGCCAAAATTATCTCCATCCTAGCCAGACCCACTGCATTCAGCACATCAGCAGATTCTGTTGGTCATTTTCAGTAGTAGAGCATGTGTTAATTGCATTTGGAGTTTGTGTGATAAGTAAAGGGATGTTTTAAGGTTTCTGTAAAGATAGTGAGATTAATATTTATAGGTATTAATCCTGTTTGATATGTGAAAGAGTTGAGAGATGGAAGCTACATTTCCAGAAGAATGGCAACGGGCAACTCTGTAGGAAAAGAAGAAGTTTCATACAGAGGAAAAAAAACCTGTGGGAGTCGTGTGCTGAGGTCTCTGTGGCTTGGAAATGGAAACACAGAAGTGCTGTAGGAAGGAGCAGCAGTCCCTCTGTCATCTGGATAGGGCAGGACAGGGAGCAGGTTTGCAGGCTTTTATCAGCTTTTTCCAGAAGCTCAAGGCAGTGGTACACTTCAGCAGGAGGAGGTGCAAAAGGGTTTGTGTCCTTTCTGATGGCAAGGTGGGAACTTTCAGAGAGCTGTAGGTGGGATCTGGGACAGGATCCGAGCACTAGGAGAAAGCAGAGCTCAAAGTTTCACTTTGGGGTACTGGCAAAAACCATGGGACACGGCATGGATTCTATCTGCCAATCTTTTCCTTTTCCTTTTCCTTCTTTTCCTTTTCCTCCTTTTCCTTTTCCTTTTCCTTTTCCTTTTCCTTTTCCTTTTCCTTTTCCTTTTCCTTTTCCTTTTCCTTTTCCTTTTCCTTTTCCTTTTCCTTTTCCTTTTCCTTTTCCTTTTCCTTTTCCCTTTCTTTCTGCTATGTCCATATTATCATGGGGGGACTATTCTTTCAGTGTGATTCATGCCAGGCAGTCAAGAAAATGATATCTCAGGGAGCTGTAAGGAAAAAGAGACCCTTTTATGAACCATTGGATTTTAAAAGGTTTGAAAAACAAAGACTGGAGAGAAACCTTTCCACGGGAAGAGTTTTGCCTGATGCCAGGATTCGTATCAGAAGATGCATTTTGAAGGGTGAATAATTTCAGGGTGCAGCTGTAGTATCCACCTCCAGATCCTCTATAGCAGTGTTTCAGTCTCAACTGAAATGTTCTGTTCCACTCTAAATGATACCTTGGGTCTCCAGCAGGTTCTAATTCTCGTTCTACCTGCCTTAAAGAAATAAATTTGTAAATGTGAATTGCTCTCAGTGTGGACTCTCAGTTGTTGTGTTCATATTTTTTGTTTATTTCCACGAGCACTCATTGACTTTTGTTAAATGTAAATTTTATTAAAGTTCTTGTTAATTACAACATAATAGTAGCAAGAACTGTATTAAAATTTACATTTAATCTCACCGTGACAGTGTGAGTTGAACACTCTTCCATCCTGTCTGGCTGGAGTGTTGTGCTGCTCTGGGGAAGAGGATTTGTTCATCTGTGCTGCAAATGGTTTTGAAATTCCTGCCTTAACACAGGACAAAACCTATGTGGAGCAGAATAAGGAGCCTCCTGCAAAATTTACTCTCTGCTTTTTAATTCCTTTGGAGCCTCTACATATGCCAGACTTTGTTTATTTTTATTTTCATTGTTTATTTTTATTGTATATTGTTACTGTTTGCAGTGTTTATAAATTTTACGGTGGATGTAAGGTTTCTTATGCTTGTTTAATTCAATAGCATAAAACTGACATTTTTGTTCACCTGAAAGAAGATAACACTCAAAACTGAGTATTTGGTGCATTGTTAATTGAAACAAGTATTTTTTTTTGTTTGTTCTGTTTTGTTTAAAGCATATATTCTTTCTTACTGAACAGTATTTAAGTATCATTTACAGTCCACAGCAGAAGACTGCTAACTGATCCCCTTAGAGATGCAAATAATTCTATGGGATTAAACTAGATACTGCTTTTTAATCCCCTTGTTTTATTAGGAACAGATGGACTTTACTTCTTCAGATCATCATCCAAACAAAAAAAGAAAGGTAGCAAATCAGACAGTCCTGCTTTACTGGCTGTGTTGTTGGGGTGTGCATGTGTGTGTGCTGTGGTTACAGAGAAAATCAACTGAAAAAAAGAATTTCAGTATCATGCTGCAAAAGCAGAAATAGTAGATACAGATGGAATAATCAAGGTTGATCCTCTACCCTGGGATTTCACAATAATGCACCGCGAAAGTAAGATATCTATTTTGAAATATTCACACACCTGGCTAAAAATGCTGATAATTTGTGGTGTTCCTGAATTTGTGTGTTTGCCTTGCCCACCTCTCCTGCTGCAGCAAACTGAGCAGCTGCTGGACAGGGTTAGGATGGCTCTGCTGCCTGGGTGGCATTTGTCACCGTGGGAGGGGGGTTCAGGCCAGTGCTGTATGCAGAAAATTGTTTTTTGCAAAAATCCCAGAGAAGGGGAGGGATAATGGTGTGTTTATAAAGTGTGACAAATGCTTCCACAAGTGACATCTGGAAATGAGGGCACTGCTGTCTTTGCAGCTGGAATTGCTGTGTGAAGGAACCCTGGTCACAGGAGAGACCTTTGTGGGGGGGCTTTTATGGACTCCTCACTGCAGATCTCTGCATGTCACAGATCATATGTTTCATAGTATTTCGAATTTTTTTTTTTATTATTTTGCAAAAAGTAACTTAACCTTCCTGTCAACAAAATCACTTTTATTTTACTTCCAACTACTCCAAGTGTGATGAAATCGATGTATTTAGTATGTACACTTTGTGTTTTCAGAATCTGAAAAAATAATCAAACCACCTATTTTACTTGAAGATCAGAAAATGAGATTTTTAATTAAATATAGGAAATAAAAATTACCTACTTCCAGAGTTTCCTTAGCCATGTCATCTACTGACTTTTTCACAACAAAGCTCCTGGTGTTCCAGATCAGGTGCTTAAGTGGTTGTAGTGAAAAATCCCCCAAACTTCCAAGTGTTGCATTCAATTTTTTTCCACTAGAGTTGAAAAGTGTTCTTCAGCATTCATCCAAATTCACATTTTGTGGTGTGGGCGTGTGTTGTGTCTTCATCTTGCTTTTCCCCTTCCTTCCTCTCCTGGTTTAATGTGAATCTGTTGTACAGAGTCAAAGGCACATAATGTTTCTGGTTTTGCAGCATTGTGTTTTGTTAGCTGAAAAATATTCCTGTTTAGAGATATTTTGGTGTGTGTATGTATATTTCCATGCCTATTTCTACATTAGCAATTCAGTGGATTGAATACTTTATGAAGAAATAAAGGATGAGTCAGGTCTTTTTTTGTTTGTGCCTTTGTTGTCTTGCAGATTTAACATGAGAATTATTTGTATAGATCAGAAAATGCTTCTGCTTTCAAGGGTGCTCGTACAGATACACTGAGCCCAGTGCTAGATTTTAATAATGAGGCTTCCCAAGGCAGTGTGTGCAGTCAGAGCTCTGCTCTCCTCTGGTGTCCTGACCCACTGGATGAGATAAGTGGCTTTTGTGGGCACCCACCAGCTCTCTGCTAACAGTGCTGACGTAAAAAGGGTCCTTGTGCTGGGCCATGTGGGGGTGGAGGTATTTTCTGCTGAAATACAGAAATCAACCACAGTTTATCTCCTCTTCTCATGTGTACAGCTTGCCCCAAGTGTCTCTGAGAAACAGTCAAGGCACCAGGATAAGGCATTGAATGAATAATAATAATAATAATTCTTTGTTTTCCTCCCATCTCCAGAACAAAGGAAGAATTATGCACGAGACAGTGTCAGCAGCATATCTGAAACGTCTCAGTACCACGTGGAGGTGAGATGAGAGTGATGCACCAATTACAGCTCTCAGTTACATGTGGTTATTTTTGCCTGCATGTTTTTTTGGGGGATATGAAAGCTTGAAGGCACAGGCATCTTCCAAAATATCCTCCCAGCCTGGGGTCACTTCAGAACAGATTACACTGAAATGTCTCAGATTCCATAGCTTTGCCATAATGAGCTGAAATCTGGACGTAGAAGGATGGAAGCAAAGTTGTGTAGTTTGGCAAACAGTCAGGACTTCTCCACAGGGGATGGATTCAACATCTTGTGCTGCCCTGTCTCTGAACCTGGCTCCTTGCAAAGATGAGGCAGAGCTGAACGATGCTGTGCTGCTGCCAAGGCACACTGATATTTAAAACTAATACCCTGATCAGATCTAATCAGCAGAGGTATTAGAATATTCATCAAGCTCTGAGCATTAACCCCTCAAAGCCCCAGTGAGTGGAATACGTGGTGGTTAAATACGTTCTGCCTGCACAGACTCTTCCCCAGTGTGAAGAGCAAAGTGTGTGACTTGCTGTCTTAAGCTGCTTTGCAGAATTACTGCATGCTGCTCTCATATTTTAAATATTCAGCAGGGTAAGCCTGAGTGCCTCCATGGAGCCTATTAAGCACTTTTGAGCGCAGTGCCTCCTTTTGTAGCCTTACTTGGGCTCAGACTTCCTCCTGGTGCCATCAGACCACTGTCACAGGTTAAGCCAAGTCTTACAAACACCACAGAACCTCAGCTCCTTTTTGCTGGGTTTTAAATCATGTGTGAATTTTGAGATCATATGCAGAAGACTCCCAATTTCAAGTGCTTCAGTCTTATGATCAGCTTGCAAATGAATACATGTGTTGGTTCTAATTGAATGTCTATTTTTGTGTGGTTTCTTCATAACAGTTTTGGTTCTGTACTGGCATAACAATTAGTGCTTGCATTTGGAATCTAAGCATTCCTGGGTAAGCAGCCAGTACAGAATTTGTTTCACTTTACTTCTTTTAAATACTTTGATTATCTGCAGCTTACACCTTCTTTCTTCTCCGTAATTACCATGTGCTGTTATCCTGTAACAGAAGAAAGCACAGTTAATTCTTTTTTATTCCTTTTATTTTTTAAAGTTATTTAGAAGACAGATATGCAGGTATACATTAAATGTGGTTCAGCTTGAATGAGTGTCACCAGATCTTCAATTAGAAAGTGAAGGTGGATTTATGCCTGAACAAAATGAAATAATTTTGTGGGTTTTCTTGCACAGTTGGCATGCTGAAGGAGAAATTGCCACAGCCATAATGACAGGGAAGCTAGCTGAGGTGATGTTTGTGAGGTACTATTAAGTTTCCAGGCTAATTGATTGAGCCTGGAGAATATTCCAAGCTGATGGTGAGCAAAAGTAGTTACTGTTTTCTACCATGCTGCACATAAAAGTGACCAGCCCATCCATAAGGTGTCCCAGTCAGATGCAAGCCCAGCCTGGCTGCCACCAGCAGGCTACTGGCAGCTCTGGAAGAGATGAGGACACTCCAGGTCAGGGTGGTGGTGGAGCTCTGTTGGCAGGGAGCTTCTGGAAGGCTTCTGCTGGCACCTCCTGACTTCAGCTTGCCAGGAGACAGACAGGTTTTCACTCCCCAAGAAAGCTGATTAAAACTCGTGGTTTAATTCTAGCTTTGATATCTGGAGGATGTCAGAATGTGCCTTCAAGTCTAACAGCCTGCAGTAGTGAGGAAATGACAGTGGGTGTCAAAAAGCAAGCTACAAAAATAAGTTGACTTAAAGTGACATTGTGGACTAAACAGATTTCTTCATGTCTTAGAGGTGGGCTCTGTCATATACAAAGGCACTTCTACTCATGAATAATTTGCACTGCTACTTCCTGACAATTTAAATACTGGCACTCCTGAACAATAGGGAAAATTGCAATCATAATTTCTTTTAAATGTACATCCTACCCAGCACCTGACCACCTTTGTTCTGGACCGAAAAGAGGCAATGATTACAGTGGATGATGGAATAAGGAAGCTGAAATTGTTGGATGCCAAAGGCAAAGTGTGGACTCAAGACATGATTCTTCAAGTGGATGACAAAGCTGTCAGTTTGGTGGACTTGGAATCAAAGGTAAGGGCTGTGAGTGACAGGCTCATTTTCAGAGAGAGAGAAAAAGGGAGCGAGCAGAAAAATGATGTATGTGAGATTGAGGATTTTAATTAGCTTATTATCACTTTCCCTTTTTAGCTCATGCAGTTTTTCTGAGATCAGGACATTGTATAGTAAGGTGGCATTTTGTGTTTTCTTCTCTTTTTTTTTTCCCCCCTCTTCTGACAGAATGAACTGGAGAATTTTCCTTTAAGCACAATTCAGCATTGCCAAGCTGTGATGAATGCATGCAACTACAATTCAATTCTTGCATTAATATGTAAAGAACCAACCCAAAACAAGCCTGATTTGCATCTTTTCCAGTGTGATGAAATTAAGGTAAGATAATAGTGAAGATCTGCTATGACTTATTTGAATAAGGGAGATTGTATGAATTGACCAGTCCAGTGGATAAAGACAAATGAGCTGATTCATAGAAAATCATTCTATACTTTTATTCTTATAAATATGCTATAAATGTAATGCACTTATGATATCAGCACTACTTACAGTATGTTAGTAAATGTAGTGTAGTATGTATTGCAAAGGAGTAATCTAATATTTAATCTGAATCCTTAGTGCATGTTCAAATATGTCCTTACTGTAAATATTGATACTTGGACTCTATAGCTGCTAATTTAGGTCTGCAAATGTATGAAGCTCTGGAAAATGTCTATGGTTTGCCTTCACACTTCCAAAAAAACTGGTGTAAAATAATTTGAGTTAAATTTATTTGATAATCTGCAAAGGGCTCATCAGAGCCCTGAATCTTACCTGCTTTTTCTGCTCATTTTGTCACTGAACAATTAAATATTCTCTACATTCTCACCTCTCTGCATCTCTGCTCTGCTGGAGAGATCTTGAAAGGGAAAATATTCCTTGCAGGAGGGGCAAAACAAGGAAAGAGATTGCTTGTCTGTGATGAAAATATTACCTTCAAGTGTAAATTATTTTTTTAATGTATTCTGCAGTACTTTATTCCTGAGGTTATAAATTTTAATTCTCTTAGTTATTCTCTGTAATTCCAGCAGATAATTTCATGGGGATTTCTTAATTCCTTTGTAATAGTTTGTATTATTGTCTTGAAACAACAGATTGTTAATCACACTGTGCAACAGTTTTGGAATTTGCATGGTGAGAGCGGTGTGATGATGATTAATTATTGTGTGATTTGTTGCACAGAATTAATTTGCTGTTTTAAAGGAAAGTGGGATCCTGTCAGAAGTTCAAGGGGTATTGTGTTAAATATTGGAGGGATCCCTTTTGAGGTGTGTTTGGACCCAGCTTCTCCATGTGTAGAGTTTCATTTTTGAAGCTGTTCCTCTATGTAATATAAAAATGTATGTACATAAGCATGACTTGGAGGTCCAGTGTCTCCCTTTGTTCTCAAGTATTGTTTGATTCTGTGGCCATATCCTGGGTTTTTTTCCTTACCCATGAAACTTTTCTGGTTTTGAAAGTTTAGGTCTTTCTCTGTAGGCTTTTCCCTGCTTTTGTTAGAAGTGACAAGCAACTCCAGGAGCCTCTGCAACAAAAAATAGTTAAAATCAATACTATTTGGGACATTCTATCATTTTATAAACATGAAAAAAATTAAATAGTAAATACCAAGAGTATTGGATTAATGGAATCCTTCTGGGTTTAAGTTCTTCTGGTCTCCTAAAAGTTTTTTTCTATTAATACTGTAAACTGAAAATATCATGACTATTCTGTAGTGCAATCCATTATAGCCTGCAAAGTCCCATAATCCCCTTGAATCCTAAATTCAACAATGTCTTCTGGTCCTAGCAGAAGTTACATATTCCTCCCAAAAAGGTACCCACTTCTGCATGATGAGTGCTGGGAAAGACATGGTCCTTGCAGAGTGAGCCAGGCACTGACAGGTTTGGGGCTTTGACAGCCTTTGTAGGAAATTAATTTGTCAGCTGAAGATACATAACAGCATTGTAAATCCTGCGAGAAGCCGTGACCTATTTAATGCAAGATCTATTAAAAGAATGCTTTAGACATGCATCAAAATTCCACTTGTGGGGCCATGGTGGAGGCACACCACAGTTGTGGAGTGGCAGGAACAGACAGATCAGGGAATCTTCTGAAAAATTCATCTCCTGTTACAAAGAGAAATTGGAGGCTGTCATTATTTCTGAAAGGAAATTGTATCATTATCATCTACGAGTTAGTTTCTTAATGCCTATGCTGCTGCCATCTATAGTAGTTCTGCTGCTCCTATATTTAGTAGATTTTCTTTTTATAGTCTGAGACAAACAAAATACTTGAGACAACCGAAAATTATGCATGCAGAGGGGAAAAGTAGCTTATGCAATAGTGGTTGCCTTGAGGTAATTACATCTGTTCAGACAAATTTGGTGTCTATATTCTGTACTTGTGTGATGATAATGCTTGAGCCTGGAGTAGTGACAAAAATATCAACTCCCAGATTTTGTTCTGTTCTTTTTTTTTTTTTTTTTTTTTTTTTGTTTATGCGTAGAATAATTTGTCCCATTGCTTTTAAATAAATGGGATTTGAGGAGGTATTCTCCATCTAAAGGTGAGGTATTTCATTCAAAGATCTGGATACAGTAGCTGATTCCTGATGTTTTCTGCTCCTGTCTCCTTAGGCTACCCTTATTCATGAAGATATTGAAAGTGCAATCAGTGACAGTAAAAGTGGGAAACAAAAGAAGAGGCTTGAAACACTGAGGTAAAAATCCAAGTTCTTGGCATCAAATAGTGTGACAGCATTCAGAAGCTCTCCTGGTTGGCCTGCTGTCTTTTGGGATTTTCTGGGGGGCTTGAGCTTTTTTCTTCTAACTACTAATATACTTCCAAAGCCTTATGTATTAAAGCCATGTCTTGCTTTAATAATTTTCTCATGGTCTGTCAATTTATAGTGGCAGTCTTACCTTTCCCAACTCTACCTTTGTGATGGGAAAAACTCAGATCAATTCCATTTGCCAGAGAATGGCACTGCATGTCTCAGTTCTGCATATGGGTCAAGTAGTTCAGAATTTAAACTAAAAAACTCAAATTCCCCATAACTCCAAGTAAATAAGATTATGCGAAAAACTTTTGGGATCTGAAGATATTAAATAAAACAGCAACTGAAGATTTAATAATCTTCCTGCCTGCCTGTTTAATGATGCTGAAGTCTTGTTTCCCTGGTAGCAAAATCTTCTCTGCCAGTTCAAAAATGTGGGGGAAAGAATCTGTTGGGTTCAGAGAAGATGAATACAGAAATGAGATGTAGCAAACAGAGGCATAAAAGCAAGGGCACAAATATGTTAGATGCTGAATGGTGATGGTAGTAGCTTGTGAGAAATTCAGTGTGTAACTGCATGCTAATAGTATCTCTCAATAATAATTGTGCTCAGATAGAGAAGTCTCTGCTGGACAAAAATTAGAATTAATGCATAATAGTTCTGGATACCTGTTAAATTCTGATGTGCAACTTAGGAATATTTCCTAGAGCAAGGGGCACTCCTAGAAAAACAAAAGAGAACCCGAGCTGTGTCTAACTCTATTTGCAGGTTTAAAATTAAACAAATAGACTTTACCATTGTGGGAATGTTGCAAACCAGGTATAAGCACTAAGAGGCAATCCAGAGGGACTCAAATACATTGGATGTGCTGGGAAACTAATGAGATTTAATTGGGAGAAGGATGTAGGTCAGGACATCTGCTGGGATAAATAATCAGAGCTATCAGTCTGCAAGGGCTGTGAGGCCCAGGGGTCAAACGTGGGTGGCAGCTGAGTGCTGGTTCCTCCCTGCTGGCTCCTGTGCTGCTGGCACTGGGTCCCAGGGAGAGACCCTCCTGCTTTTCTGAGGGTCTGAGGCATTGTTGGGGTGCTGCAAGGCTGCTGATGAGTGAAAGGGGACTGCAGAAAGGAAAGGCAAAGGAAATTTTGTTGTTGTTGCTGTTGTAAGCTGTTCGAAGACCAAACAACATTTGATGTTTTGTGGTCTCGTTGTTGAATGCTGGGACTGAAATGGGTTTATAAAAGATGAATTTAAGGTGAAGATCTAGTTTTTAAATAGAGCTCTGGGGAAGGAATGGGGGATATGTATGACAGGAGCTACTGTGATTTTTTTTTTTTTTTTGTCTGTTGGTATCAAGCTGCAGAATGAATTCAAAGACCTCTTTCCTTACAGAACTGAAAAATTGCAGGTGGGAACACTGATCTGTTTGTATCAAGACAGGATGAAAAGGCCCCTGTTACAAAACAGATCAGCTAGTGAACTTGGTTTTGTTGGTAGGGTTTTAAGCAAAAGCTGGTTAACAGCTGGCCAGACTTAGGGGACTAGATACTTGATTTGTGATGGCTGAAAGGTAGGTTCAAATCTTCTAATTTTCTCTCATACTAAAGAAAAGTCCCACCCTTACAACTGCATGTGGTGGCAAAAATGCCACCTAATAAACCCAAGCCACTGAATTTATCTGTGTAAACTGGCAGGTCTGGTCATGTTCTTGGGGATTTCCCAGGTGACAAAGATTTGCCAGCTCCCACCTGGAGTGGGTTTCCTGCTGTGTTCAACATATTTACACACCATGGTCTTGGGTGCTGCTCACATTGCATGGTCTGCAGTCGAGGAGGTTCTTGTGAAGCCTCCTGGCTTCCTCTGATCAGGCACTAGAGAACAGAATGTTTTTCCTTCCAGTGTCACTTGTTGTCAGGATTGCTATGGGTTTAGGTCTCCAAAGAGCAGAGCAATTGTTGGTTGCTGTAAAGTTGTTCGTTGTAAAGGCACATCAGTCTCAAAAGACAAAGAGCCCCAAGTGTTAAAGTCCATGATAAAGCTTTTGGGATAGTGTCCCAAGTAGAAATAAAGTCCTGGGCAGAGGCAGGAGAGCAGTTCTGTGGTACAGAATCCTGAGCCTTTCTTCTTCTGTTCTTCTTCTTGTTCTTCTTCTTTCATGTGGTGGTAGTGATGCTGATGATGGTGGAGGAAGAGAGAGCAAGAGAGCTCTCACTCCAATACTGGATTCTTATTTACAAATTACCCAATGAGCTAAAAACAGGAATCTGAAGCATTTCTTTAAAACTTACTAGAATTCTAGTTATAATACAAAAGTTTACACATAACTTGCTCAAGTAGCCTATCTGTTCTATCTGAAGAATGTAAGCAATATTCTTACTGTATTTTTATTATGTCTAGAACTATATTTTTGAGCTCTCACTGCAGCTTGTTTTTGAAACTTGTTTTCTACATTAGATTCTAAGGCTTTTGCTCTTTAAGGCACTCAAAACATATTCTTACTTACTTAAAACTAAGATTTATACTTTTACTTCATATCTATGTAACTTTTAATAACATTTCTACTTACTTGAAACTAAAGCTTACACCTCTATTTCATGTCTGTGTTAATATGCTTCAACACATCGATATAATGAATATATTTTAATTTCTCGGAAGGTTTTAAATTCAAACCACGCCTCTTGGGGCCTCTTGTTTTTTCACTCCCCAACAACCTGTGGGCTCTCTGCTCTTCCTCCAGGATGATTTCCAAAGCTGACAGTGCCATCCCTCCACCCCCACGGGCTCCTGCCCCCGTGCCCCCCGGGACCATCACGCAGGTGGACGTGCGGAGCCGCGTGGCGGCGTGGTCAGCCTGGGCATCAGAGCAGGGGGACTGTGAGTATTCCTGGCTCTGCTGGGGTGCCAAGGACTGGGGGTTTGTGCTGCTTGGCAGCAGCAGAAGTGATTTGGGGATTGTAGGGGTGTGGTGGCTCCACACTGCTATATTATTATATTTATATTATATATTATTATGTTTATATATGAATAGTAAGTTAAAAATACACACATCTAACCCACTACACGTTTGTGATTTTTAACTTATTATTTATATTTACAAATCTTCTCCAAGGTTTCAGATCCAGAGCAGTGTTTTCAAGGGTGTCTGTGCCTGGAAGCACAGAAAGCTCAAAAACTCCAGATTTCTGGGATCCAGCAGGGATAACTTTCTCCGTGGCAATAGCTGGATGCAGCAGTGGTTGCACAGGGTCAGCCCTGCTGGGAGCTGGGAGCAGAATTTCCCAGCCTGGCTTGGGATGCCCCGAGCCACTGCTGCCTGATCTGGGGACAAAGATCTGTCATAATCTGATTTGTCATTTACCCATTCTCTGTTTTCAGTCGTGCTTGGCTGGGTGTGGGTTCCAGGTTTTGATCTGGGCTTTTTTGTGAAGGTGGTAACAGCAGCACAATAATCTAATGATGCTCTCCTCAGTAGTAGGGCCAGATAGTTTGGACAACTAAAAAGTAGAATAATGGACTAAAAGGTGACTTGAGATCAGCATTATTTATTTATATTGTATTTATCTTTATAATGGCTGCTTTGGCTAATTAGTTTCTTAGGGTTTTTTTTTTGTTTGTTTTTGTTTTTGTTTTTTTTTTTGTTTGTTTGTTTTTTGTTTGTTTGGTTTTTTTTAAAGCCTTAACTAGGAAATGATGTAATTTTAACATTCCTAATGGGTTGGGATTTTTCTGTTTCATGGCTGTTTGTGGGTTTTTTACATCTAACGTTTTGATCAGATTTCTTTAAAAATAAAAGTTCTTCAGAAAGAATAAAGTTCCTTCTATAAAACAGACTAGAAAGGTTAAGAGGAAGCCTCTTTTCGTTTGTTTAGCTTGGGTTCTTTTAATAATAGATATTAAAACTGAACCATTAAAAACCTTGGATTCCTTATAATTTTTGTTTAATTAAATTATATCTATATCACTTAACAAAGTACACTATGCAAAAAAAACCCAAAAAAACAACTACAAATATTCAGGGAAATCTGAAATGTTAAGAATTATTTAATCTGTGTACTTATAGTATTACATCTGTTTTGAGTAAAAGCTGTCTTGTTCTTCTGCTTGAGTTCTCACATCAGAAAAGTTTCATTAGTTTAGTGTCTTGTCAGACCTGTTGTGGATCTGAGTTCCTGCAGTTCCTTTTATTCCACAAAGGTGGATCTTTTCTAAAATGTGTTTACTGGAATCCCACCTGTTCACTAATGCAGTGGAGTACTTAGTGTGGGTTAAAAATGCAAAACTTCTAATTCCTCAAAAAATTCACCCCTTGTTATTTTCAAAAGAGTCACTGATTCTGGGCATTGTTATTTGGAAATATCAGTTCTATCACACCATTCTCTCTTCTTTCCGTGTTTTCAGACTTGGCATCCCTTTTTGCCAATAACTTTTTACACAAGAATTGTCTTCAAAGCTACTGCATTCTTTCTTGCTTGCTTCTACTGGAGTAGCTTTCAGCATATTTTGCAAAATGGGATGATTCCTAATTATGTTGTATTTATAATCTGCCACTTTGTGTTGAATTTTTTTTTTTATATTTAAAGCCTGGTACCATACTTCAGCAGTTAACTTCATTTATGCAGTTAAGTGGACTGAAAGCACGTACAGAAGCTTTTTTTTTGTGATCCCTGACAGGATCAGGCATTAAGGTGCAAGATTTTCAGCTTGTGTGGAGTCCTTGCAAAGGGAATGGTAGAGTTTTGTTCATCTTTTTCTTACAGCAGTGTACTTTAATGCATAAACTGTATAGAAATTGTTATATACTAACATGCTAATCCCACAGATATGCATGTCTTATTCTCTTCTTCCCTCTTTGCAGATGAAAAGCACAGACAATACCCTGAGCAGGAAGAAACAGCAGAGATGATAGCAGCCAGGATTGACAGAGATGTTGTAAGTGAGGAGCTACAAATAATATTGCTTCATAACTGTGAAATTTTGCTACTCTCCTTTGTGGGAAGACTTTTCTCCACATGGGAAATTCAGTTCTGGAGAAAATCTTTCCAAGCAGCCTCTGCTGGTTGTGGTAGATCTAAAATGAACAGGTGGCAGTTTCTTTTCTTAATTTTCTTCTTTAAAAAGAAAGAAAAACACACTGAATGTTGATGACAAGTTTTCTGCTCTGAAGAGCTGGAAATTGTAATTTTTTTAAGCTGACTGATTTCAGCAAACTATGTAAGGATAAAAACACTCCATTGATTTAGCAGGACCTGGATATGTGTAATACCTGAAAAATAAATATGATCATTTCTGAAGGCAGGTGGACCATGTTAATTTATAACTTAAAACATTCCTGCATATAAGCAACAATATTGGGCATGCTCTATGGAATATTCAAGAGAAAAACATATTGAGACTGCTGGATTGGTGTCTTTGTGTTTTCCCTCGGGGTTCATTCATTCTTCTCCAGTTACTCTTTGAATTAATTCTTCAAAGAGCTCTTCTCCACAAACAGCTTAATTTTTAGAGAGCTTCACCAAATAGCTCAGTACTTAGTACTAAAGGAGATTATGAAGTTATACTCTTTATGAAAATGCTGTCCATTCAAATAATTGCAACTTTTTTCATGTGCTCTCAGCAAAAATGTAATGTGGAAGTAAATTGGGTAACTGCAATCTAAGCTTAACTACCTTGTTTCACATATTTTGAAAACTTCCAGCTGGCCTAAATTTTTAAAAAAATTAAAATTTAAAATACTTTACGGGTATGTAAATTTAAAAACACAAGGTATCTAAATATGGAATGTTTAATTCCAGCATGGAATTTGTTCCTATTGGTGTCTGGGGGTGTGGACATTTCAATTTCTGGAGTGTTTCTGCTATAGAGTCTGTAGAGAAACAGTTACTTTTCTTTTCTCCCACAGCAAATTCTGAACCATATTTTGGACGACATCGAGTATTTTGTTACCAAACTGCAAAAAGCTGCTGAAGCATTTGCTGAACTTTCAAAGAGGAAGAAAACTAAAAAGAGTAAAAAGAAAGGACCTGGAGGTAAGGGCTTGTACTGCACACAATTCTGTTTCTCTCAGGGTCATTGAAGGAGCTAGGAAATGTCTCTTTCTGTGTTTTTTTTTAATCAGTGTAGCAATCTTCTCTCAATTTGAGCACAAAGGTTCCTAAGCAATATATGCTTAGAGGGAAAACTATGAAAATCATTTGCTTGAAGTCAGTGGGAAATGACTAATTAGAGATGTGACCACAGAAAATGCTCCTGCTTTGGTTGAATATTAACAACGTTCTGTAAGATGGTAAATTGATTATGTATGTTGTTGTTTACTGTATCTGGAATATTTATGGGACCTATATAGATACAAACAGGTGTATAAAAATCTCATTTTGTTCACCAGAGGGTGTTCTCACTCTCCGTGCAAAGCCACCACCCCCAGATGAATTTGTTGACTGCTTCCAAAAATTCAAGCATGGCTTCAATCTTCTGGTAAGTGACAGCAATTAGTGAGTCTGAGATGTGAGGCCAGGCCAGGGCTGGCCACCTCTGGGCTACCTTGGCCTCTGAGCTTTGGGATGCTGCTACTCAGCTTCTCTGCACAGTGACTAGATGAGCATATTTGGTGTTCAGCACCCTTGTGTTTCTTCCTTCCCTGCTTCTTTAAAGCCTTTTACTTGGGAAATTTTGTGTTTTGAATCATAAAAGAATTCCTAGGAAGGTCTGTGGGGCTCACAGCTCTGCTGTGTGTTTGCCAGCATCACCAGCTGTGGCCTTAATTTGATTTTATTCAGCCATGCCCATCAGACTCCCTGTGCTTGTTGCCATCATTACCCAGGACCTTCTGGCCTCAGAATGTTCCATCCAACAAATTGCTGTCTCTTTTTGGATTCTCCATAAGCAGAGATGATCATTCAAGAGCCTTCTGCTGGCATCTCCTCTTCTGCAGGGGGGAGTCTCCTATTCAAGGCAGGCAGCACGTGGGACACCTCCAAAGCATTTGCTGTCAGACACTGACTGTCCCTTCCAGCTGCTGGGGAGGCTGTGCCAGTGGGGAAAACTGCTCTTGAATTCACTGAGTCAAATCAGCTTCTTTCTTCCTCCTGGGAAACGAATTCTGATCGCAGGAAATATTTAGACATGTTAAAAATATCTTAAAAATAAACCAAAAAAAAAAAAAAACCCAAGCTGCATCAAGTGTTGTGGTTCTGACCTTAAGGGATTGCTGTTTTGAGGGAGGATGAATATCTTGGAACGTGCTTATCCTTCTCAATAAAAGATGGAATGTTCAGTGGATTTTTCCATTCTTTCTACTACATTCTGCATTTAAATTAGTTTTTTACCCAAGAACAATCTGTGAGTTCTTTCTCTTCAGTGCAGGAGAAGTCACAGCTCTTGTTTTGATGCTCAGCAGCATCTGGGACCTGGTTCTAGTGTTGCTTTTGATGAGTTGTGCTGTGACAATGCTTTAACAATGCTTTGCATCAGCATCTTTGCAGGAGCAACAAAAGCCTGGAATTTGTGCTTTGTGTCAGTCAAGGAGAACTGTATAAAATGAAGAATCTGGTTTAAAAAGAAAAGGAGTAGCTAGAAGAATAAAATCTTCAAGTAGAATGGAAATAGTTTTAAAACCTCATGCTGGAAGCTTCTAGAAATACCTACCATCTGTCAAAAAGCTCTGGATAGACTGGGACTGGGTTGTTGTGACTGAGGAACAATGTAGAGGAAGTTATTAGAAGCAAAAACACATCCTCTTCCTCCTCTCTTCATTTGGAGGGACAGTTGGATGCAAAAGCAGAACAAGGGTAGCCAAAAGCAGTTTGGGGAACAGATGGCAAGATGCAATAGAAATCACTATAACTCTTTAAAGCACATTTGGGCTACTTCTTTCTGGAGCCTGCAAAGCCAATGGGTGATCAGTAGATAAAAGAAATTCTCCAAGGAGCTCTGTCAGTGAATTTTAATGGTTTGGGGTTTTTAGAGTATTATTTTTATGGTGGTGTTTGGTCATAGGTTGGACTTGATGATCTCAGAGGTTTTTCATAGAAATATTATAACAGGTAAAGTAATAGATGAAATTCACTATTGATAGATGGGATAGTCATGGACTGGTAGGGAAAAATCACATATATAGAACAAATCAGGACAAAATGCTGATGCAATAGAGATTCCTGGGAGAAAAACATCTGTGTTCAGTGTGATCAACCAAGCAAATGGTAAAAACCATCAGAGGAAAAAAAAATACAACAGAACATTTACAAAGAGCATCAATTTACCATTATGTTACCTGGCCTGATGTTTTTTTGCCAGTGTGGCCAAATTGAAGAAGATCCAGGATGGACTGGAATGCTTGAAGGAATTATTTCAGCTTGGAAAAGACCAGATTCAGGAATAATATAATAAGTCTGGAAATGGTTATGAGCATTGCTAGAAAAAGTGAGTTGAGAAGGACAATTTAGTTTTATTTGGAGAGTTTGCAGAATACTTATGAAAGTAAGAGGTGTCAGATTTCCAAAGGAGATGCTTCTTCACCAAACATGTAATTTGGTTGTGGAACTTCTTGTTTTGCACAAGAGATGCTAAAATATGCATGGAGTCAAGAGCAGTGGGATAGGTGAGCACTTGCACTTAGTGGGTTGCAGGCCAAGCACTGGGCTTAGGTGGACCTGAGCAGGGATGGCCATTCTTATGTGAAGTATTTATTGCCTCAGTGGTTAAATGTTTCTTAAAATGCACCCTTTTGGTTTATTTCCTTCAGGCTAAGTTGAAGTTCCATATCCAAAATCCTAGTGCAGCTGATCTGGTTCATTTTCTCTTTACCCCACTACATATGGTAAGGTTTTATCTTCAGAACTCTTGTATTTATATGCTCTGTAACCTTTTCAATTATTACAAGATTGAAATGTTGTGTCCCTGGACAATAAGTAAGGATAAATGTTTGTATCTCAGGATGAGGTTTTCTTTGGAAAATAATTTATATCCTTTTCTGCGTATTTTCCCTTCCATTAAACATATTCATTTTAATCATCTTCAGCCTTGTGTTACACTTTGCCATTATAATTTTTAACCAGCAGTAAAAACTTGAGGTTCTCTACATAATGCAGGAGGAGAGTTGAAAGCATATTTAATGGAAGTATGTGTGGCTTTGATCAGCAAAGCATAAACAACACTGCCCAGAGTGGGTCTAAATAAAAAATGGTTGGTGACCAGAACAACAGTTCTTCAGCAATAAATAGTTTAGTTAATTTGTAGGACATCAAGACACACTGTTAGATTCTCAGAGGGGTTTTTACTTCTGGGGGGTGTTTTTATGAGTAATGACTGTTTCCTGGCAGCACTGTAGATAACATAAATTCACAGTCACTTCCTTACTGACAACCTGTATGTTCTTGGCATTGTTTTAATCCTTGGATTTAGGTGGTACAGACAACAGGAGGCCCAGAGCTTGCTAGCACAGTGCTCAGTCCCCTCCTGACAAAGGACACCATAGACTTCCTGAGATACACTGTCACCAGCGAGGAGGGACAGCTCTGGATGTCCCTGGGTGATTCATGGACCAAAGCCAGGTGAGAAAAAATCCTCAGGTTTTAGAGAACATTCTCTAAAATCAAGTTTATTGACATGGTTATCCAGTGCCCCAATAAATCCAATATTATTTTGTTAGGATTTGAACTCTTGAGGACTGTTCTTTGAAGGTTTTGGAAGGAACTCTTTAGCTTCATTGGGATTTGAGATCTCAAGGAGAGACAAAATGTAGAATTTTTTTTTTTGTCAGTGATATCCAGAACCTCTTGACATAATCTTCTGCAGTATCTTTTTCTGAACTGTCCCTTGCATGTTTCCAGTTGTTTTTCACCATTATTTTTCCAGCCCATCTATCTGGACTTCATTAAACAATTTGAAGATGCAATAAAGAGTGATGACATATTAAATAATAGCACCAAATGTCTGTTTTCAATTTCCAATAATTATTAAAAGTTAAAAATTTGGGTTAGTTTGAAATTAGGTGAATTGAACATGCAAAAGAAAAATCTTAAATTAGCAAAGTGCATTTTGACTCTATAATCTGTGGTAGATAAGTACATTTGATGATGATGAAGTATGCAATCACTGGGGCTGGAAATGCAACACGTTTTTTGTGTTTATTCATCCTTGCTCTTAGCTTTCAGATTGGAACACAAATGTCTACCAGATGGATTTTGTTTTTATTAATGATTTTATTATTTATTTGGTTGATTGAGAGCTGTAGAGTGTGAGTAAGGCTGCATGGAAGGAGTGGAAATGGCCTCATAGCATTAGAGCCCTGTGCAGGGAAAATGGATCACTGGGCAAAATAATGGGCTTTTTGTCTTGGGAACTACTCCATTTGTTTAGTTCAGCCTGAAAAAGGGCAACGGAAAGAGAAATAGTTCATGTTTGGTAGTGAAGAATAAAGCACTTAAAATTGAGTTGGCTGATCTGTGCAGATTAGAATTGATGGAGAGATTGATCTCAGTATCCAGAGGTCCCCTGGAGTGGGATGTAGCAGGACAGGGGAATGATAAAATCAGGGATTACAGGCACTGCTGACTGCCCATGTGACTGGCAGCATTTGTCCCTTGGTTTTGAGCAGTGTCAGCAACAAGCCTGTTGAAAGACTGTGATGTACATTCCTGATTCTGCTTCCACTGTCAGGACACAGTAATTTATACTGGGGGACAGAGTGCTATGTGCAGTGCAAAAGCAGAGCAGGAAAGCATTAATTTTGGTTATTGCAACAGAGAATGCTAATGGAACTCTGAAAAGTAGTACAGTATTTTGTAAAGATCAATCTGGACTATAAAACAGCAAGTGTGATGATAATTCTTGTGTCCTGGAGCATGTAGAGTTGGGTGGGGTTTATGTCTGTAAAACATATTGGTTTTTTGGTTTTGGTGTAGCTAGGCCCCCTAAGCTTCCATGCTTCACACCTGCTTTCAGGTGTTCTTGCAAAGCTGGCTGTTTCTCTGAAGTCTTTTGTTGGTGCTTTCACACAAATAGAGCATTGCAATATTTTTCCCCACCATTAAAACGAGTCCTAGATTTGTTTTGACTGATTCTCCTATTACCATCCTTTGCTATAAGGCAGGAGTCTGTTGTGTTTTAGCACTTTAGCAGCAAACTCCTTCTGCAGGGCACTGCAGGGAGGATAGCTGAGGTAAATGAATGTGTTCTGCTGATTCTCTCTGTTCTAGCATGTTTCTGCCTGTGTACTAATAAAACTACTAAATAAATAAAGATACTAAATAAATAAATAAATTCTCCCTGTATACTAATAAAATTACTATACTCTCCCCTATACCAATAAAAATTCTAAAGCATTTCAGTTTATGGGAACCTTATTGAGGCAGCATTCCTGTACCC
Source organism: Rhabdornis inornatus (assembly GCA_013397075.1). Lineage (NCBI taxonomy): Eukaryota > Metazoa > Chordata > Aves > Passeriformes > Rhabdornithidae > Rhabdornis > Rhabdornis inornatus. The sequence continues at coordinate 748,679 of VWZS01008706.1, read as the reverse complement.
TTGACACAGATTTCTAATGTGCTTTTCCCACAGAGCTGAATGGCCAAAAGACCATTTCATTCCGCCCTATGTTCCCCGTTTCCGAAATGGTTGGGAGCCTCCTTTGCTGAACTTCATGGGAGCTCCAAAGGAGCAGGAGCTCAACCATTTGGCTGAGTCTGTGGCCAACGTGGCAGAGCAGCAGAGGAAGCAAGAGATGAAGAGACTGTCAAGTGAGGTAAGCTACTGCAAAAGTGTTAATTAGCTAATTAACACCAACCCCTGCCTTCCAGAGGACAAGATTCTGGGGCATTCCTGGAGCAACCATGCCCTGGCACCTGTTTGAAAAGCTTCCACTGACAGAACTTCATGTGTGAGTTATAGGAAGCCAAACACCTGCTCAGCCACCAAAAATGCAGTTAGGAAAATCTAAGTTTTTTTTGCTGTCCTTGAACTTGTGCACTTCCCACAAGTGTATATATATATATATATGTATGTATATATATGTGTGTGTGTATATATATACACACATATATATACACATATATATCTCTATATCAATACATCTATATAGCTCTAATATCAAATATATATATATACACACATATAAATATACACATATACAGACATATACATATACATATACACATATATGCATATATATAGATACACATATACGTGTACACATACACACACATATATCTATATCTATATCTATATCTATATCTATATCTATATCTATATCTATATATGTATGCCTGGTTCCTGGGATGTCAGGCATTGCTTTCATGACTCTCATTGATTCCCACAAGGTTCTGGGGTGCTCAGCTGCAAAATGCTGCCTGAGTGCAAAAAGCTGTTTTGTCTGCAGAAAAAGCACTGCCCTGCAGTGGCTGATACCAGGATAATTATTCTTTCTTAAGCCTGCTGTAAGAGTTTGTTCAGTGAGGAGCACTGGAAAATTCAGATGAGAATGGAAGTGTTCCTGTCTTGCCTCTGGTGTTGGTGTGGAATTCACCTCCCCACAACCAAGGCTGCCTGTGCAGAGCTGTGCTGGGAAAGCAGAGAGGCTGCATGGCTGTTCTGACATCAGGAAAAGTTTTTTTAGAAGGTTCCCACCCCTAAAAAACTCGTGTTTTCTTTCCATTCCTGAATTCCTGAATCTTAAGATCCAGGCACACATGCAGCTCCCAGCAGAGGGGTTTCAAGGTAGGGACAGTTCAGCAATGAGGATTTCAAATGGAGGTGAAACAACCAGAGTACCCAGTGAGGCTGAAGGGATGCAAATAATTTGTGTGTGAAGTAAAACAAATTCCTGCTTCCTGGGTGTCTTTCACCTTGGCATAAGGCAGGTGACACTGGAGATTTTTTTCCAAATTCGTCTTTCCAAAGTGTTTTAAAGAATATTCTATTTTTATGGGGAGATCTGTGGGGTTTAATTGCTTTTCATAAACCCTCAGTCCCCTAACTGAGTACCTCTGCCAGAGATAGAGATTAGGTGAGAAACTCTTGTGTGGCCACATCAACAGAGATAAGAAGAAAATAAGCCATAAGCAAAAACAAAGCAGGAGAAAACTAAAAAAAACCCACAACAGCCCAGGCTTAAAGATTTGGCAAATTCCGGTGAATCTCAGCCAGTCCAATTTGTGCAGCTGGATGGTATAAGGAAAGGATATAAAATTAGCTATTTCAATATCATAACACCCACAAATGAACTGTTAAGCTTGGTCTTGTTTTTGGAAATGGTGATTAATATCATTCTTGCCTAGGAGAGTGTCATGCTGAACTTAAAATGGAGTTTTTAGGTTAAAAAAAAAAAAAATCCTAAAGCCTTGAATGTTCTTACATACGTGCTTGTGATAAAGTATGATTATTTTCCCCAATTAAAATCCATAATTATGCCAACTATCACACTCCTTTTTGCATTTCTTTGTGAACTATAGCCATAGTCAGTGAGGGTGTGACATGAATGAGCTTTTTCATACTATGATCTTGCAATAGAGTGGTAATTTTATTCTTACAGAGACTTACTCTTGGCTGGGCTATAAGTTTGTGGCTTGAAGTGTACATCCAGAACAAAAGCTCAGAGCAGTTTTACTGTGCAGTTTGGGTTCAGAACAGAATCTCAGAGCAGTTTTACTGTGCAGTTTACATCCAGAACAAAAGCTCAGAGCAGTTTTACCGTGCAGTTTGGGTTCAGAACAGACGCTCAGAGCAGTTTTACTGGGCAGTTTATTTTAAAGCAGCTCGGCCATTGTTTATAAGTTGTGTTGCTGCAGTGATATCTGAGAGGTGACACGGCCCTTGCCCCAGAGAACTGTTTTTCTCAAGAGCATCCTCTGCAATATTAATGCAGTGGGATGACTTGGGATGGAAATTCCTTTATGCTCATCCTTTTGATCTCTGCGTTTATGCACTTGAAACGCAGAAGTTATTAACTTTTCATGGCAGAACCATGGGCAC
>VWZS01008706.1:708509-746178 GCA_013397075.1 Rhabdornis inornatus | reverse complement strand
GGGGGAATGCTGTCAGGGCTGCACTTGGGGGTACTGGATGAAGAGCAGGGGAGGATGGATGACACTGATGCTTTGTTCCCTTCTTGTCTTGCAGCCTCCCGGCGTTCCTGACTACCCCCCTGCGGATGGGTATGCATTCAGTAACACGGTGTACAAGAGAGGGCCTCTGCTGGACCAGGGGGCAGCTGTGGCTGCCTTTAAGCAAACTGTTAGCCGACATGTAGATAGGTAACCCTGCCCTGCCAGCAGCCCTGGGGCTGTGGAAAACTGTCCTCACTTCTTGCTCTTGGGGTGGCGGGGTCTGTGAGTGCCTCTGGTTGTGTCCTTGTCTCTGCTGGGGAAGGGGTTCTGTTTATTCTGCTTTTCCTTATCTAAAGTGTGTCATTTTGTATGATTTCTGTGAAATGTCCTGTTTATCTATGATGTTAAATTGCTGCTTTTGTCAGAAATGATACGGTGGGGTTCCAGTCCAATTGCACCCACTTCGGTTCAAATTTTATTTCCGATTTTTTTCATGTTTAAATACACTCTTTGCTCTTTTCAGAATTACAAAGAATGACAAGTCTGCTCTGAGATTCACCTGTCCTCCTTTTGAGTAATTGTTTGATTTTCTTAGCTGCTCATTTAGTACTCTGTCATCTCCTGCTTTTTGTTTCCTGGACTGGTATATAAATACCCACTTTGAGAACAGTGACACCTTGTCTCTTCTATCCTCTTTCAAATGCTACAGAAAATGCTCTGAAATGTTTGCATAGCAAACAGTGTCTTTTTGCACATCCTCTTTCACCCCCTTCATCTTATCCTAAAACTGAATAACTTGACAAGGTGATATGCAGTGATCCTTGGCCTTGTCTCTGGGGAGAATTTATACCAGCACAAACTGTGGAAGCAGATCAGTAAAGAAGCACTGGAATTGCTCTCCTGTACCTAACCATATTCCATATATACTATATGAAAAGTATTTTGTCTTATGAGTCATGGAAGACATTTAAGCTAAGTTTTGAGGATCAATCTGCTGATTAAAGTAACTTCCACATAATTCTTTTCATGAAAACCCTTTCAGAATCCCTAGTTTTGAGCCATGTGCTAACAGATCCTGTTGTTAATCTGCATGCAAGACAATTCCCATGTGGTGTGCAGGTTAAAGACACAATTATTTTCCTGAACTTTGGATTTATTCTTCATAGTAACAGCAGCAGAGCAGTCATCTGTTAATTGTTTCCTCAGACTTGATTGCCTCTTGCATTCTTGTCTTGGGACCATTTATCTTGAAATCTAGATGATCTGCACTCTAAATTCCTTTCCCTTACTTGTAATGTGGTAAGACCTGTTTTGTCCTTTCAGAGTAAGAATATTCCATGCAAAGGGTTTTTTTTGCCTTCAGTTTTAGAGGAAGGGTCTTATTGCATTGAACTGTTGATGACATCAGGGTGTCTGTCTAGAATTGAAAGAGTTACCCAAGCCTCCTTTGTGGCTGGTAAAGAGAAATGCTTTCTAAGAAGCAGCTCATGGAAGGTGAAATTAATCTTTGGAAAGCTGTGGAATGAGACCTGCTGTAGTGGTGCCTGTTCCTCACCACTGATGTAAGACATGCTTCCCTTGGGAAGGATGCAAATAAAGTGTCAGAATCTGAGACTTTCAGTGGGCATGAGGTATTTGAGGAACTCTGATGCTGAATAATTTTCAGCAGGTTTTGTTCTGTTTCAAAGTAAGTGTTTTGTGCTGTGTAGTTTGGTTTTCACTGTCATTTGATGAAAAGCTCCCTGAAAGTCTGTGCAACTCTCTAGTCTGTTGATTAGTGTACAGTGAAGAGCTGAGGTCTGAAATTATGGTATAGCTGATATAGGCAGTAAGAAACACAGTGGAGGATGGATGGAGGGAAATTATCAGAATATTTGTGGCCAGAGTACACTGGCTCATTAGGCTGGGCTTGAAGAATAGGATCTCTTCAGAAGCATGCATCCATTGTCTGGCCCATGTTCTGGCATGTTGCTGAGTCAAGTAAAACTAAAATGTAGGCATTAAAAAAATTCTTCCTGAGTTATATTTTTTGAAGGAATTGAGATAGTTAGGTGTGGGCAAAATAGGAAGACACAGTTACTGAAATGATTTTGGAAGCGCTGCTTAAAAGTAAAAGTGCTGTCAGAGTTACATTAGTCATATCTCTGAGATAGTAAGAAAGAAAATCAAAATTATATGAATTTTAAGGGGATAGCAGGAAATATTGTTATTGCTCACACATTGTTCAGCCTTGTAACAGCTATTCTACAGACTGGGGGTCATCCCCTGCTTTTCACTCTCTCCTTAAATACTGTTAGTGTTTTGTCTTTCTTTCATAATAATCTTTCAATCTAAATATGATTTTCCTTGGTTCTGCTCTTCAAGTCAAGTGAGACAGTTCTCCACAGCCATGCAATAGCCAGGCAGCTGCTGGATTGCTCAGGCACATCTGGAACCCAGAGTTACACAGCAGCAGCAGCAGCAGCAGCCACCTGTGTTCATACCCCAGGGCTGGCACCTCGTACCCTGCATTGCAAGCCATGGATTGCTTCATGTTTTAATTGGCTGTTTGGATTGATTGATTGATTTATGTTCATGTTTCATAATTATTTTTTTATGTTCATTTATTTATTTGTTCATGTAAGGGGTTTTTTGTTTGTTTGCTTTCTTTACTGTCCGATATGGGTTTATGTTGTTGGGTGTAATTTGCAATAAGTGTATAAAGTTACTTTTAGAGGGGAAGAGGGACTTCTCAATTGAAGAAGTGTTATGTCAAAGAAAGTAGTAGCTCTTTAACCAAAGGCACTCTGGACAGCTCTTTCCTCATTGAAACAGAAAGATTCAGAGCTTACTGAGATATGCCTTGTTCTACAATGAATCCTGTGTGTAGCTGGCAAGAAGTTATTTCTTATTAAGTACTGATATATTGATAAAGTAACTTGAAGTTGTTAAAGTCAATGGCATCTTGTGGTCAATTAAGAAAACTGATCTACAATAGGTGAACATTTTTTAGAGCTTAACTCCATTAGTACTGATGGTAAAAATTTATTCATCTGTTATGTATTTGAAACAATCTGTGATGAACACTAGAAGTACAATTTCATACAAAGCCCAAGCTATCAATTATATCCTGAGTATAGTCCTTTGTTTATATGGCAAATGATTGTTTAACCTTCTGTAGGAAAATTAACTAAATATAGAGTACATGTTTATTTTGAAACAATAGCACCTGCTAATCTAGGTTGTTATCATACATCTTGCAAGCAGCAAGATGATAAAGATTAGCAGTTCTTGAGGTCTGTATATTTCAGCCACCTCTTTCTTTTGTTTTATTTGTACTTTTCTTGGCACTTCAATCAGTGTATTATGAATAGGTAGTTCTACAGCAGCATCATATTATGGTTGAGAGGTTTTTGCTTTAAAAAATGTTTTGCACGTTATTCGAAGAGGACAATTTTTATTTTTAGTTGCTTGACTGTCTCACTGAACAATAGTGTGGTCTTTGCTTTGCAGAAACTATGAAGCACACAATAAAACACAGGGCAAGAAATATGCCAAATGCAAGTACGAATTTGTGGCAAGAAACAACAGTGAGCTTTCTGTCATGAAAGAAGAGATTGTGGAGGTAATTTTGTTTGCAAAGACAACACACAAATTGCTGATGCTACTCAAAGCTGAGGGTACCTTTCCTGTGGACAGTGTGGCTTTCCCTAATGTTTGCTTCAATTTTTGTGTTTGACTTGTCTGCCTTGGTATGGAAAGCTCAGTTAATTTGTTTTGCATCAGTTTTGCTGATTTAGGGAGGGTGCTGTAGAGATTCGTGCTCAAAATACATTTGTGTGTTCCTTCCACCTTCTCTAGTGTTGCTTTTAAATATTAAGTAGTGTTTAAATAACTCTCTGTGTACACACAGGGTATAGTGAAGGACTGTTCTTTCCAGGAGGATGTGGCACCATAAAAGTGAGATACATTTGGAAAGGAGGGAGCAACAAAGGGAGAAAATGCTGAGTATGAGAATGTGGGGCAGGCAATCTGACTGCTCCTGGCCATCCTACTCCCATTCCCTGTTTTCTAAGAAGTGTTGTGTCTCCAGATCTGTGCTCCCCCAGAGCTGCCTTTACTTGGGCTATTAGTAATTATTTATTCCTTTTGTCAGCAGCACGTGGGTTGTAGAGATGGCAGCATCTCTGGGCAAGTATTTGGTTTTTGTTCCACTGTCTGATCCAGCACATCCCTGAGTTTTACAGAACCTCATTACACACTTATCTATCCTTCCTTGAGAGACCCATTTTGAAAAGTGCAGTAGAACCATGTGGAATTAATGATGGTGAGAATCAGGGAAGATGCAGGGGTTTCTCAGGGACACACCTGCGCAAGATCTGTTGGCAGATGCAGAACCTGGCAAAGCTGTGCCTTTGTTTTGAAATGATTCAAAGTACTGGCAGGAGGAAAGTCAGAAAGGATATGCAATTCATTTACCGATTTTTTTTTTCTTCAGATTCTGGATGACAGAAAGCAGTGGTGGAAGGTTCAGAACAAAAGTGGCAGCACAGGCTTTGTGCCAAACAACATTTTGGACCCTCTGAGGAGCGCAGAAGGCGGTCAGGGATGGCCAGAGCCTGCCTACACCCGCACCATCCAGGTACTGCCCATGCTGGGAGCAACAGCTCCTTTGGAAGGGTCAGTGTGTGCATGAGGAGGAGGGAGACAGCCACAGCAAGGCTCAAATAGCTCTGTGTTCCACTCTTATATCACCAATCATTTACGTTTCCTCTAGAGGCTGATTTTCTGTATTTCACAGAGAATACAGCTGATAGAGACACAGCAAAATGTTTGATCTCAGGTTTTTTTTATTTTTTTTAACCTGCTTATTTGCTTAGAGGTGGTAACTTCAGTCCTAATGGATGTGTATGCATTTATTTTAATTGCAAAAATCCTTTGTGAATTGATAGCTGATGATGCCAAAGAAGGAGTTTGAATTATTTAAGGTAGGGTCATCTTTGTTTTTCCTAGAAGAGTGAACTCTAGCTTTTCCTTTTATTTTCTGTCTTTGTGTGTCTGTATCCCAGTCTTGAATTTATTTAATTATTGTAATTTTGGAGTCATAAAAAGGAGGTATATTTGCTTTTGAATTCACAAAGCAGGTATTTTTCAATTACTGCATCTGTGCATCAATAGCACTCTATTATCCTGACCTAATTTTAATTTTCTTTCTTTCATGTAGTGGTGTGGAATTAATATTTTTGTTGTTATTATTTCTTTTATATGTTGAACAGAATTACAAGGTAAATTACTTTAAAAAATACTTACATCAGCACAATTATCCACCCAAGTAAGGATATACAGGATAAAGTTGTAGTATGTAATTTTAGACAAAATGTAAGGAGGTTGGAGGCTGCTAAAAGAAGAAGCTGTATTTTCTAAGGCTTCTTCCTTTCCTTTTTTTTCCCCTAATGATCTTGAAAGTTTGGGCAAACAAGTTTGGATTAAGCAGAAATTCCAGGCCTGCCTCTAAATCAGACTTTTAAACCAAACTTCTGTTGAAGCTTGAAGTTTAATAATTTAATCTAATCTAATATTCATTAATTGTGTCTGCACCTTCCAGCTGACGACTGAAAACCAAGAAATGCCACAATGTTTTGCAAAATAATGTAGTGAACCTGCCTTGGTCTTGGTGGGCTTGAATCAGACAATTTCTGAGCTCTCCTGTCCCAAATTGTTTGCCTGTAACATTTTGGCTTGTTCTGCATTGGTTGTGGATTTGCCTGTCTGAAGTGAAGCATGCCTCTACAGTGCTTTTCAAACCCTGATTTAAAGATCTGGTTTGGTTTTTCCCTTCCTGTGCATGTTATTTTTGTGTGTTTGAAATTTGCCACCAAGTCCTGAGCAGGCTGAGCACAGTTTCAGTAGAGATTCTCACACAATTCTTCTGTAGTGGACTGCAGGCTTTGAGGTTTTCTGTTTGAAACAATGACAAGACATGGCATATAATAAAATAATCATTTCCACAAAGCATTCTCCATGGACCTATGAAAATTAGGGTCAGGGGACACCATTTAAGATAAGGTTGTTACTTTGCCCTCTGGCAAGTTATTCTGCAGCTTGATCATATTCAAATGTGAGCTTGAAACACTGTGAAATTATTTATGAATATCATGAATTGCACAGGATAAATGATGTTTTTACCAAGACATGTCAGTAATGCTGTTTTAACTTGGTGGTGATTATTATAATTTTAGTACTCCTGAGCATTCTCATTTGTCGATTTTCCTGTGATGGACTTAATTGGGGAAGTGTTTGCATAGCTCCATTTATTTTCACAACAGCACTATGAGACATTGCTGCTATTTCAGAGAGAACTGGGGCTTGAAGGGATGCATGCCTTGCCCCAAAGCAGACAGGAGAACCTGTGAGTAGAGTAGTGTTGGATCCCAGAATCCTGGGGTTTTTTGAGCTTTCTGTGCTTTATGGCACTGACCCCCTGGAGAACACTGCTTTGCACCTGAGGCCTTGGAGAAAGCTTCCAAATTTGAGTGATGGAGTTAAAATCACAGGTGTGTAGATAAATAGCAGTGTGTGATTTCATATGGTGAAGGGTTTTAAATTTAAGGTTTTTATAATATAGTAATAGGTATGGGACAAGATGGAGGATTTTGGGTAGTGTCTCTTTTTGATGTTCATCTTCCTTCTTCATTATTTTAGGTAATAGTTTCTGGTTGGACAGTCAGTGCTGCACTGGGGGTCACAGGAGTTTGGTTATTGGGTTAAAAGTATAAATAATATAGGTGTTAATTCTCTGTTGGACTGTTTAGCTTTAAAAGACCTTGTAACTGGCTTATTCAGCTCCCTTTTACTCACTTTTAGCTCGTAGCTAAAAGTGTTGCAGAACTCTCTGAACTTTGGATAAGATTTAATAAACAACCAAGCCCAAACACGAGAAAATCCATTTCCTCCATGTTTTTTTAACCCTGGCTCCGAGTAAAGACAGAAGAAAATTCAGACAAGGCACTAATTAAGTGGTGCAAACACCACCCATCACAGAGCAGGAAGTTGAAGTGGTTCCTATCAGAGCCTTTGCCAGATCCTGAACAGGAGCAGGCTCAGTGCCTGGGGCTGTGCAGCCTTTGATGCCCTCCCAAGCCATCCTCAGCTTTCAGAAAACTGCTTTCAGAAAACTGCTTTCAAAACTGGCTGCTGTGGCCACCTGCAGACAAGTGTTGTGTGCAAGGGCAGTGTCTTCCTTGGCAGAATAATAACCCTCAGTGCACTGCTCACCAAAGGGTGTTTTTTTTAGGAAGAATTAAGGATTCCATTGAAAGAGAGGATTTTTTCACTTGATTGTGCTACAGACACCCCTACTCTGAGAGATGGATGCCTCATCACCACAATTATTCTCAGAGCTGCAAGGTTGATTTTGCCCTCACTCTGTTCCCCTGCCTGTTGACCTCTAAGGCCACACATTACTTTAAATCCTGATTTTTCACTCAGGTGCTTTCAGGATCCAGGTCCCAAAAAGTCACTTGAAAGCACTGAGGTGATATTTGCAGGACATTGCCAGCAGCAGCTCAGTTATTTAATTATCTTTGTGAGTCAGAGGCTGGAACATTGTTTGTCTTCTGGTCAGTTGAATTAGTTCCAGGAAACAGTATTTTTGCTTGTTTGGTTCTCTCATACTTTTAGGAGAGCATTTTGCTGAATTCTTCTATTGTTTATCAAAGTTTTCTGGGGTGTTGGTAATTTAATCTGTTTTTTTTTTAATTGCGAGCCAGCACTGGTATTCTATTATATATGAACATAAAAAGTTTCCCAAGAACTCTGATTTCTTAATTTATAAAAGTATTGCTGGTGAACCTGTGAAACAATTCATCATAGCATTTCCTCTTTTCTGTGCCTTTTATTATCTTTGTTTTAACGCTCTTGAAAATGAAATTTGAAGAACATAATTGGGATAGAACTGTGTATCTTGGTGGGCATGTTAATTAATCTCCTGACACCCTTTTTGAAGTGAGACAGTTATATTATCAATGATGTGTACAAAATCCTTAGGGAGAGAGTAAATGTTTAATAAAGTGCAGTTTGTCCATATTTTCTTTCTTTTTCTTTTTTTTTTTTTTTTTTTAAGAAATGGGGACTAATCCTAGCTGATAACAATTTCAATAAGTAAATTCTGCCTAAATTTCCTGTAAATTCAGTAAAACCACAAAGAACTGCTTAGGTTGTTTTTAATGGGATTTTAGTAGGCAGCTGTTTGCATAATAGCTGAACCCACCAAAGTAAACTCTGGCAAAAGACCCTGCTTGAAATTTTCTCTTCCAGTCTCAGGTACCTCCTTGGCCCTTTTGGCTGAAGATGAGTGCTTGGTTCTCTCTTGTCCCTTCAATGGAGCCCCAGGAAAAGATCCAAAAATCACAGTGCCATTGACAAAACTGAGGCTGAATGCTCTGGTGCCCTCCTGGTGGACTCTGTGCAAACAGGAATGTGGCACTGAAATGTTCAGAAAAAGAGGGAACTGAAAGCTCTGTGCGTGTGTTAACTTAATGAGAACATTTCCCAGCACTAACACTGGTTTTGGTTCTTTCCAATGCCTCTTCATCTGTTTTTCCCAGAGTTTGAATATGTATATTCCCTTTTCTTAATGCCAAAATATATTTGAAAATATATTTGTTCCCACTCTTTTACACTGATCAAGAATTAGGGTTGGTACCATTAGGATTTTTACTCAAACTTGTTATTTTGCTTCCATTAAAAATAGATTGAATCATACTGAATCTTGTTTTTTCACCAGATGCAGCCTGTAGTGTGTTGAAAACAGCTTTGGGCTTAATTTTTTCCCTGTAAAAACAGTGATTTTTCTGGCAAGAAATAAGAAAACAAAATTTAGTCCCAGTAAGTTTTTATGATATATCCAGATTTTTAGTGATTGTGCGTGAGCATCATCATCATTCCAAACAATTTAAAGCATTTGTTCCAATTTGCATGAATTGAGGAGTGCAAGTTAATTCTTAAAAGAAATAAAAATATGAGGAAGAAGGAAAAATAAACCCCAGAATTGTTGCTAGTTCTTTTTGCTGTGAGGAAATCAGTGAGTAGCTGGTCAGCAGGTTGCCCAGGGAGAGGGACTTTCACAAGGGCATGGAATAACAGAGTAGGGAGTAATGGATTTAATATTGAAGAGGCCAGGTTTAGGTTGGATATTAGGAAAAAATTCTTTACTGTGAGGGTGGTGAGGCTCTGGAGCAAGTTATTCAGAGAAGCTGTGGATGACCCATCCCTGGAAGTGTCCCAGGCCAGGCTGGATGAGTGTTTGGGCAATCTGGGATAGTGGGAGGTGTCCCTGCCCATGGCAGGGGTGTTGGAATGAGATGGAACCAGGTCCCTCCCAACCCAAATCCTTTTGTGAGTAAATATCTGAGAGCAGCAATCTTTATCTCATTTGCTGAGCTAGCCAGCATTTCTTGAGCTAGAACAAATAAGCATTTTTAATACCTGCTGTGACTTAGCTCTTATTGTCCTACAGCTGCAAGTGTTCTTTACATGCACCTGATGATTTTTAATCCTTTGGCATTCTTGTCCTTGGGGGTTGTTTTCTGTTAAACCTGTTTCCATATTTCTGTCTGTCAGCTTTGAAAAGAGCTGATTGCTTATATGGCATCACATGTATATGTTATGTAGCCAGCACTCTGTTCCCTATTCAAAATAAGAATATTAGAATAAATCACTATTAGTTTGCTAGTGAGTAAGAAGAGGTAATTACTGAGACTGATATTCCTTTAGTTTAAATTGCTAATGTGTATGAAATTTCAGGAGTGATGTGTAAGACAGTTACTTTTTACCTTTCTAACAATGCTATTTGATGTGATTTACTCCATTTTCCTCACAGCAATTACTGGGAGAGCTTTCAGAGGTAACTGAATTACTCTTCTGATACTGAATCTCAAAAATTCCTCTTTTGGACTATGTAGTCACCAAATTCCATAGTGCATGCTTGGTTCTTTTTATAGCAATGAATAGAAGTGATGGGATGATTGTGTGGATGTCCTCAAAAGATCTGGAGTTTAAAAAAGAAGCATTAAAAAAAGAAATGTTAAATGGGATTCAAATATATAATTGGTTTTTGGGCACTGTTCAGCAAAATGCAAAGTGTATTTTAATGTGGTTGCATTTGTAAATTTAGAGTTTGAGTGATGCTTCCAGATGAATTTTTGTTTTCACTGCAGCAAGTTGTTTTGATGAGGTTTATGATTGCAGTACAACATGTTTTTGCAGCTCCTCCAGTAACATCCATTCAAAGCTACATGTAGTTTTTGGCTTTCTCTTTTTCTGGATTATGATTGTGGCAGTGTGCAGTGGATGCCTTGGTTTGTAACAAATCCTCTCTATCATAAAAAGTTCTACTTTTTCTTTGTGTTTTTTTAAGAAGGTCAAAGCACACATGAAGGAAGTACATTGTGGGATAACAGTCTAATAGTTGGAATGTGAACAGGAGAAAAGGATAAATAAATATCATTGGAACCTTTAAGTAGCTGTGAAATTTTAAAACGCTTTGATAAGATTTTGAGTCTGTCACAGGACATCTATATATAACAAATTATGGTATATGTGCTATACACCTAGGGGGGCACTCTCTTTCCACCAAAGGGCAAGTTTCATAAATAAATTTATTCTGCTTGTTCACTTTTATATTATGCATTTCACTTTCCTTGTCATTTGACAATTTAAAAAGCATTTATTTACTTAACATTGAAGCAGTAGAATACAGAAAAGTCAGTCATGGTTACTTTTTGAATCTCCTCACATTGCACAAAGCAGTTAAGATGGATGCCTTTGAACAACAAAATGTTGAGATAAAAACAAATGAACAAACAAAAATGTTTAATGGGAAATGTTTTGCAGGGGTACATGTTTGATTTAGTAACTGACTATTATGGTTTAAGTGAAAAATCATCCAAGGGAGGTAAGAGTCATTTCTCAGGCTTAATTGATTGGCCAGAGAAGCCAAGGGGATAAATTCCCTGCTGGTTTAAATCAGTATTGCTGTAATGGTTTACACTCACTGCTAAATGCCTTGTCCATCAGCTGGACTTCACTGAGCTGGGGATTCCTGCACAAAGGCAGCTGCTGACATTTAAGGAAAGTTTGGTTGTTGTCAGGGCAGTGATCTGCTGCTCAAATTCTAACATATGGCTCCTACAAATATTTCCCTACTTGATCCTCTGTAAAACCCTCTGCCTCCAAGGAAATGGGGAAAGGTATTTGAGGAAGGAGCAATGAATCTGGGGAATGCATTCATCTCTCTTCATACCAAAGTAAGCAGACTCCTCATAACTACGAGATGAGGCATTCCTATTGAGCAAACAAACTTTCATATTGAACCTTCAGGCTGTGTTAGTCCAAAATTGTGGAGAGGGAAACTGTTAGACAGGGATATGGAGTCTGAACTGCTTGAAAGAAACGGGTAGCATAGGTGGCTTATGGATTTGTCTGTCTTTATGATTGCTCTGGGCAAATACAGGTGTTCTTCTGTAACTGGTGCCATTCTTACAGGCAAAGAAGAAATTACTTCCCAAAGTAATTCTTGAGACACCTGTTAGTTAGTTATTAGCAGCAAGATAACTTACATGTTGTTAAAACATTGCACGAAGTGGGGGAGAAATAAATAACAGCCCTATTCCAAGAATTGTGAAATCTGGGGCTTGGTTTTTGATCAGATTACTGCCTTAAAATGGCTTGTAGTAGTCAATAGCTGAAAAGGCACAGATGAATGGATGGGAAGAGCTGGAACCTCTTAAATGCTGTCTGCAGGTCAAGAAGCAATGTATAAATCTATCCTCAGTGACATTTATAAGTTAAAACACTAGTTGAGTTTAGGTGTGGCTGGATGTGTACATTTTTCAGGGTTTTTTAAAATAATACACATTCTTATACTGATAAAGTTCAACAAGCCAAAAATTTTGAAAGCTGTTAAAAAGTGTGAGGTAATAGAAGGTGGGGATTTAAAAACAACCTCATTTATAGAATTAATATTCTTGAAAGAAAGAAATGGGTTTCAGATGATTTCATAGCTCTGAGTTGGGCAGAGAGGGAAATTGATGCCAAATGCCAGATCACTGGCCAACGCCAGTTGACACCAGATCAACTTTTGGCAAATTTTGGAGCTACATCTGGCACGTGAGATGTCTTTTTAAAGCAAGTTAAAGCGTGGCACCAGACACAGGGCACCATTTGTGAGGTTAGTTTTCCGGGTGCTTTTAGGCACCCAGCTTGTTGGGTTGGTTTTTTTTGGATGAGCCAAGCAGCTAATAGTTGCTATAAAGTTGTTTATTGCAGAAACACATCAGTCTTAAAAGCAATGGCAAAAAGCAAAAGGCAAGGGCAAAAAGCAATGGCAAAATGTAATGGCAAAATGCACCAGCTCTCCCTAATGCATGTTCTCATATAGAAACTTCCTAACAAGCTAAGACACAAACTCAGACCACTACTTTTAACCTATTAGAATTCTCGTTTCTTAGCACGCCAGGCTAAGTATAAACTACACATATGGTCTATTTTGTTCTAACTGAAAAATGTAAGCAATATTCTTGCTATAGCTTTATTATGTCTAAAACTATGTTCTTGGAGCCTCCAAGAACAAGCCTCCTCTAAGACTATGTTTTTTAACTTTTACTAAAACTCAAACTTCTACTCTAATATCTAAAACCTTTACTCACTAAAAACACTTAAAACTCATTTTACTTACTTGCTTGCTTATTCTAAAACTTAAACTTATACCTCTACTTTACGTGTGAGTAGCTTAACATACTTCAATTCATCCAAAGGCTTTAACTCAATCCTTGTACTCAAATTCCTCTCTGAAAAATTCAGAGAAACTCCTGCCTTACTAACTCCCAACAGGTTTGATCGATGCGTTGCCCAAATTCTGTTGCCTGACCGAGCCTCTCTGCGCGGTTTCAGAAACAAAGGACGGACTACGTGGCCAAACAGCCGGACGCGGTCCCCGCCACGCCCTCGCCGCCCCCCACGCCCGCCCCTGTGCCTGTGGCTGTGCCCCTGCCCCCCAGTGCCCCAGCTCCCATCCCAGTGCCCGTGCCCAAGGCGCCGGCCGCCGTCAGCCGCCAGAGCAGCACCTCCAGCGACAGCGGCAGCAGCGTGGCCCGCGACTCCCAGCGGCAGAAGCAGATTCCTGTCGATCGTAAGTTTGCCCTAAGAGCCGAGGCAAAAAGCTTCCCTCGCGTTCATGCGTGTCGGGAGTAATCCTGAAGTTCCTTAAAGCTGCGTTTCGGGTGAATCTTCGTTGGAAAATTTGGTTTTAAGTTTATATTTGAAGTATGGGTTTGCCATGGATGTGTGTTCTGACCCTCGCTATAATTACCATAAAGGTAATTAGGGAAAAACACTTTTCCTATCCTAAATCACAGAATTACTGGGTTGGAAGAGACCTTTAAGATCATTGAGTCCAACCCATGCCCTAATGTGGCTGTTGTGACGCACACAGAAAGAGAGAGAGACAAACACACACTTGACTCTAAGTTGGTCAAGCAGGAAAAAGACCTCTTTATTTACATGACATGACTATTTATGGAAATTTAACAGTGAGCACGGATTGGACAGCCATGAAGAGACCTCTGACTCCACTGGCTCATCACAATGTCAGTCAGTGCTCTCTTCCTCCAAAGAGGAATGCAAAACAATTCTGTTTATCAGAAAGAGTGTGAGAAAGTGTAGCGTGAATATGTCAACATCAGAAGGCTAAAAACTCCAAGGCAACACCCTAACACCTCAACTAGACCATGGCACTGAGTGCCACATCCAGTCTGTTTTTAAACACATCCAGGGATGGTGACTCCACCACCTCCCTGGGCAGACCATTCCAGTACTTTATCACTCTTTCTGTAAAAAACTCTTTTTTGACATCTAACCTAAATTTCCCATGTCTGAGATCTCTAGGCAGTGTTTTTCAACACTAGAAATGCCTATGCTGCTGTGCTGGCTAATGCACATTTTTCACCTGAAATTGCCTTAATACAAGCTAAATTACTTTTAAAATCAGTTGTGTTGTTTTCACACTTCAATTCATGATCATCCATATGTCTGGGTCATTTGCACCATTTTGAAACACGTATTCAGGGCTCCAGGAGCACGTGCAGGTCTGGCTGATGCACAGGAACCCTGTTGTAGTAGTTTTGTAGAGTTACTTGGCTTGGTCAGAAGCAGCTGTCAGGCCATGGAGCACACTTTGGTGTCCCTGTCCCAGGAGGACACAGGAACATATTCCATACCTTTGCAGCTGGAAAATCTTGGTAACGTGCATTTCCAACAGTGTGGGGCTGTCAAGAAGTTCTGATTAAGGCCACTTTGTTAATATTTGCCAATTGAGGCATGCTGAGGCTGCTGCTCTCTATTGACTGAAAAGCAGGTGGGGTTAGAAAAGCTTGTTTAGTCAGTAATTTCTGTCCTAAATGCACTTTAGGCAATGTGATTGCTGGGCTTAGAAATAACTGAAACACGCAGGCAAGCATTTGCTACAGCTTTCAAAGTAATAGCTGTAAAAATAATGAGCTTTTTGTAGTTCAAGAGTTGACAGCTTTTCATATCCTTTGCCTCACTGCCTTACCAGCAAATCCTGCTTCCACCTCAGGTCAGAAACTGGCAGTGAGCGTAATCCTTTCTGGGGAAGGGCTTCTTTGGCCCCTGTCCCCAGTGGATGGGAAGTGTGCTGTGTGGATAATCCTGTTGGTGGAGTTTGTGGTGACATTGCCTGGTGGAGGACAAGCTCCTGCCTAAGCTCTGGACTCAGGAAGGCTCTGGGAACTTTTCTGCATAATCACCTAATGGGGCTGTCTGGCTGGAAATTATAACTGCAGAGCAGCCTGGTTAGAGGAACAGGGTTCACTGCTGCTTCCCCAAGAAGGTGTTTGGTACTTAAATAGACAAATAAACAGTCACAAAAGGTGTGGAAAGTGAGAATTAATTTCCTGCACACACATGCACAAAAATGCTAATTTTATTTCTGTGGAAGGACTTTGCTATAGCATGGCTGTGTCCTTGAATCCACGATGGCCTTCTTTGCTTGTTCTAGGTGGAAAATGAGAAGACCATCCTGGCATCAGGCACAGGGTGTGTGTGAGGTGTGCAGAGTTACTCTAGAGTTTGTGGGTCACACACAGGAGATCCTGTTCCCTCCTGGAGCTCTACTCAAGCCCTGTTAATGAGCTTCAGGCACCACAAAACCCTCACAGAATGGGTGCCTCTGCAGAGGTGATGGGCAAGCACCCACCTGAACCCTGCAGAGAACACTGCAGAACCTGCCCCACGTCCAGGGCATCCTGTTTATTTTTGATAATGCATCTTACAATGGGAAGAATCTCTTATCTAACAGCTAAATATTTGCCTCTTGATACAGTCTTGGTCTAGATTAAGCCGAAGTCTTTCAAAATCTGTGTAAATAGAAGGGAGATAGCAGTGTTCTGTGTCCCTTCCTGCTTGGGAAAATAGCTCTTGATAACACTGCCTGAAGGTTTTCCCTGTATAACCCCGGTCAGATCTGCACAAATCACTGAGCTCCTGTCACTGGGCTTCTGATTCACCCTCGGGGTGGGGGACAGGAGAAAACCCTGCACAAAAACCCTACACCACCATTTGGGCCTGAATGCCTCAAATACCAGAGTAGAGATACTTTCTGCACTTTCAACCTGAGGCTGTTTAATAAAGGAAAAAAGGAAATGGTTAAACTAACGGTTTTATTCATTTTGCTGTGGTGACTAAAGAAATCATCCTAGAGGCCCATGTAAAGCTTGTTTTTATTTGTTTAACTGGCTAGAGATACTGATCCCTGGAGAGGTTTTGAGAGAATATAAAAGGAAAGTAGAGAAAGCAAAAATGTTTCTATCTTGAACTTTTTTTTCATATTGAAGTTGTGTTGTTTTCATCTGTTCCCATCAGTGTAATGGGAGAAAAGGAATAGGTTTTGCCATCTGAGTGCATTGAGAGGGTGGTGTAGTTACTGTCTGTGTATCAAAGTGAGAAGGTTGAATAAAGATCACTAAAAATATCTTGGCAAGGAAACCCTGAGAATTTTGGAGATAATTTGTTTGTCAGGGGATTTTTATAGTTGTTCCAATGTTATGGCACAGAGAGTTTAACTGTGGAAAATCAGTATTTCTCTGAGCCCAAAAGGTTATTTACTCCTTATTGATTTTTACCTATTTTTGTGAAGATATCCATAGAAATTTTTATAGCAATTTTAAACAATTCTCACTGTCGTTATACTTGATCTTGTTGAAATGACTGAAAAGCATTTCAGTTTGTTGCCTGCTAATGAACAGCAACTGAACTAAATGTTTCAGGCAAATGGGTTCTGGGGAATAATGCATTCTTGCAGTTTTGTTTAAAATGAATAAATAAATAAACAAAGAAATCTTGCCCACTTTTTGAGACTCTGGTGAGAGCAGCTACTTTTTTTTTTTTTTTTTTTAAATGCAAAGTGTGACAATGATTCTGCTAAGCAGCCACTCCAGGCTTGGAGTGAATTCAAATTTCTCAAAACCCTGTCAAAAATGTGATTGCTACAATAGCTCATTAGATGTAAGTTGATATGTGTCAGCAGCTGTGGAATTTTTTTGCCTATGTTGATTTGCACTAAAAAGTTTAACTTCCAACTAAAAACTGTTTGTGGAAAGTACTACCTTCCCACAGTGTGAGCAATCTTGCAACCTTCCTCATCTTTTTTTTTGTTTTAATTTTTAAACCCTCAGTTCTGTTTGAGCAAAAGGCAGAGTGTGACAATGGAATAACCCTCCATTCCCATTTTATTGGTGATGTCACACTGCTCTGTGCCTCTCTGTGACACCCAGCTCTTAGTTGAATTAGTTAGTCTTAGTTGAATCCTAACTCTGGGGTTTTTTTGTTTGCTTATTTTTGCTTTGTTTCGCAAAGAGAGGATTGGGAATATTGAAATATTCGCTGGGGGAAAAGGAGAGTAATAATTCAATCGGATCGAACGAATGAATATTTAAGGAAAAAAAAAGTTTACAATTTAAAGTGATATACTAGAAATGACTCAGCTTTGATAAAGCAGCACTGAGAATAACTGCTGTGACATTTCTCTCTGTCTCCAGGCAGGAAATCCCAGATGGAGGAGGTGCAGGATGAGCTGGTTCACCGGCTCACCATCGGCCGGAGCGCTGCCCAGAGGAAATTCCACGTGCCACGGCCAAACATCCCCGTGGTGAACATCACCTACGACTCCTCCCCTGAGGATGTGAAAGCCTGGCTGCAGTCCAAAGGATTCAACCCTGTGTAAGTTCCAGGGCACATGGAGCAAAAACTTCTTCACATTGTTTTCCTGGCAGGAAGTAGCATGTGTTCCGACCACTTCTTAAAGTCAGGCAGCCTCCTGAAAATCAAGAGATGTCAGCTGCACTTTTTGAAAAATTAATATATTTATAATTTTATATTTCTATNAGTTATAGATCTACAGAATCTATATTATATTTTATATAGATTGATTCTATATATAGGACATAGATACAGTGTTTGTGTATTTTAACCTCTACCAAAAATTGTATTTATATACCCAATTGGCTTCAGTGGTCCTGCAGCATGAAGTTTGTTCTGAATTCTGTAGCTCTACCCAAGGGTTTGAAGACAGCCCATTTGACTCCCTTGGCCAGTGTGGTTTTGCTCATTCCCTGTTTGTCCCCTTGGTGTGTCCCCAGGACTGTGAACAGCCTCGGTGTGCTGACAGGGGCTCAGCTTTTCTCCCTCAATAAAGAGGAACTGAGGACTGTTTGCCCAGAAGGGTCAAGAGTCTACATCCAAATTACGGTACAGAAATCTGCCTTGGAGGTATGGACAGCTCTTCTCACTCACCTGATCTGGGTCAGCAATTCTGAACCTGTAGAATTAGATAACTCCTCCTGTGGTTTTCCCTCAGTTCCTATCACACTGATAAACATTATTTTTCTTTGGTATTAATTCATTGGAACAGCATTCATCAAAACACCAGGTGACATCTTCCCCACTTCCAAAGGTGTCCAAAAACATTAGACATAGCACTCAAGTTTGAGATATTTTGAGGTGTAACCAGGCTGCAAGGAGACAAAATCAGCCAAAAAGAGCTTTGGGGAAAACAATGGGAGAGTAAAATTCCCTTTTTCTTGCTTCTTGCTTTGCCTGGTGCTTGGACAAATACAAACTCCTGGCAATTTTGGTGGTGAAAAGTGAGTTTTGCTTTATCTTTGCAGAGGAGATTTGATTTATAGGGCATGAGGAATTGGTAGGGTGAGCCCACAGTTGTTCTTTCAGGTCAAATACCAGGGAAGCTGCACTGGAGGGAAAACACTGGACACTGTGCTAGCAGAGTTTCTGAGCCAAGGATCAAGTATTGTGTCTCTGTATTATTGCTCTGCAGCAGTTTACTTTAGTTAAAGAAATATTGTCTTAAACACTTTAAGCTTGTATCCAGAGCTGTGCTAGTGACAATTCTTGCCAAATTTAAACCACTAAAATTGGAGATGCACCTACTTTTCTATTTTTTTTGAAACTTGCTATGGCAAGTGGAGAAATTATCTAGATGTGAGATCAACCCAACTGAGAAGTTATATTCTCCACATCCTATTTAGAAGAAAATCTTGAAGAGGTTTAAAATACTTTTCTATCCTCTCCTTAAGCAGAGACTGTCTCACTTAAATGATTTTAAGCATTAACTACCAGGCATATTTTTAAAGGCAGGCTTATGATGATGCATATTTTATACTTCACATGATCAGTGTGGATCAGAGAGCATCATTTTCTAACACTGTCAAAATTGCTTTCTTCCCTTCTTCCTAATTTCCTATTAAAGGAGGAGAGAAATATTTTACCATTACTCTTAGGAATATAAGTCACTACAGTCCAGAGCAATCCATCATTTCCTAGAGAAGATATATTTGTATTCTTGAACTTTTTTGCATGTCAGCCACATTATTTCAGTGTAGTGAGACTGGAATTTGGTCAGAAAAGCAGAGATGCACTGGATCAGAGGGCTCTTTTCCCCTCTGTGCTGTCACT
The DNA here is from genome assembly GCA_013397075.1 of Rhabdornis inornatus. Taxonomy (NCBI): domain Eukaryota; kingdom Metazoa; phylum Chordata; class Aves; order Passeriformes; family Rhabdornithidae; genus Rhabdornis; species Rhabdornis inornatus. The sequence goes on along the minus strand of VWZS01008706.1, from coordinate 727,131 downwards.
CTGCTTGCCCCAGTTAGGCCTTGCTCTGCAGAAAACTCAAAAAATGCCCCACAAGAGTGAATTAAGAGGCACTTAGATTCTGACAAGGTCATTGTTTTTTGTTGGGGAAAAGTTGATTGAAATGTTTGTTTCTGCCTTGGTTACTTGAGGTTGAATTTCAGAATTTATGCAATTCCTGATGGCTTTAGCCTGTTGTTTGCTGAATTATGTCATCAAAGGAAGTTTTACCATCCTTTCTCTCTCTATAATTGTGTAATATGATGCATTTCAAGCTCATCAGTCACGTTGTCACTGATGTTATTAGGAAGGCAAATTCATTCAGCTTGGGCTGCTCAGTTATTCTCAGAAAAATGCATGTATGTGACCTCTGATAAAGTATGTTTTTGGGTATCTGCTGATGGTTTTTTTATGCACGATTCAGTAATTTGTGCTGCACTTGTTCTGCATCTGAAACCAAGAGGACAAGTAAAGCTGTTCCCTCACTTTCAGAGAGTCACTTCTAGTCCCCTTGCTTTGCCCTTCCACTCTGGGAGAGGAGAGCAATGGTATTTTAAGTAGGAGGAGCACTGTAGTTAATTTAGAAATTTTCTAAATTTCTGCATTTTAATGGATATAATGGGGTAAATCTAGATTAAATGTTATAAAATTAATAGGATGCATTTTCAGAGTTCAGAATCAACTGCAGGACTTTTCCCCTTAACAGTCCTGAAATTTTTTTATAAATGTCATAAACAGTTTCTGCTTCCTTATTCAGAGGCTATTTTGGAAGCTGATTTTGAAGTTTTGAAGGTCATGTCATGGCCAGACAGTACAGTAGCAGATATGGTTTATAATCCCTTTAAAGTCATGCACATTTTGGGAAGTTCTGCTCTAGTGAATAGGTGTCCTGGCCTTGCTAATGATTTCATTTATGTTAGAAAAGCAATGTTTGCAGCTGGTTCAGCAGACCTGGTTTTCAATGGTTTTCACTCTTAAAAGGTGAAATAAAGCCTTGTCCTCACAATACTTCACTGTTGCTACCATTGTAATATGGTCCAATTTCTATGACTGTGCTCTAAATTTCAAGCCTGTTTTTCTGAGCTGCAAATGCCTCGTGGGGAATTGTGTGAGAGCCTGAGAATGAATCTTTACTGAGGTCTTGCCTATGTAATCCCATGAGCATGTGTGAGCTTTGTGTTTACACAAATCTAAATCCATCAAGGATTTATTTTCAGGTTTTTAATTTCTAAATATTATTGCCCCGATTTTATAAGTGTGGAATCCTAACCAAACTCGTTGAGCTTTAACTCTGCTTTTACTGAAGGCATATTTTATGAACTTCCTAAATATCCAGCACTTCCAGGGGGAATTAAATGTGGGAATTAAAGATGCTCAGCAGTGCTGAAAGGCAAACTTATGCTTTTAATAGTCTACAGTTTTTTTTCTGGTATATATTTAAAGATAGTGTAAATAATTTCCTATTGGAGCTGCAAGGTGAGTTTGTTCAAACAACTGTCTTAACAAAATGCTGGCAGAAGAATTTCAGTACCTGTCAAAGCCACAAGTAAACTCTTCTCTTTTGTTTATAGGCTAGCAGTGGTAGTTCAGAACTGCAAGAAATTATGAGAAGACGGAAAGAAAAAATCAGTGCAGCTGCCACAGATTCAGGTGTGGAGTCCTTTGATGAAGGAAGCAGCCACTGAATGTGTTTCCTCTTTTCTTTCATTCCATTGTCCATAGCATTAAACCATCCAGCTTTGCTTTAGGAAGCACTGAGGGGGAATGTCTTATTGTATTGTAAACATAACAACCTAAAGAAAATTTACTGTAGTACCCACAGAAGCACCTGCTGCTGGCTCCTGATCACGAAAAATGAACAGGTGAGAAATGCAGTGGAGATTCCTGGCAGGTGAAAATACTGGTACATGATTCATTTACACCCAGAGATGAGTCTTGGCTTTATGGAATTAACATGATGGATAAACTGGAGCACATCTTTGTTGGTGATTCATCTGAGGGAAGCTGAGCCAGCAATAAAAAAGCATTTGAACCCTTCAGTAATAATAAGATTCTGGATCCCATCTCTTGCTGTAGTGTGCAATTATGTCTCTTTTGGCTCAGTCTTTCTTGTCAGGCACTTGGCTGCAGGATGTTTACTCAAGTTGTCGACTCCAGCAAATGTAGAGGAAATGTTTGGGGAATGAACAGCAGCCCAACAGAGACTGAATCTTTCCTGCATCACTCCCAAGATGTTTTATTACTAATGATGCTGTTTATAGCAAAATAATATTCTGTACATTGATTTTATCCATATTTCACCCATGATGAACTATAATATTGCACAAGAAGGAGTAACTAGAAAATAGCAACACAACCCAGCTCAAAGAGGTGATGAGATCTGCTGTAGCCATGCAACAACTCACAGTACATTTTTTTTTAATATAATTGCATTTTTTGGTCTGTAACTTAACCCATCAAAAAGAACTGTGTATAATCTTGATTTCTTTGTGTGTTGGTCCCAGTTTTTCCTCATGCAAAAAGCCTTTGTAACTTCCTTTATAAATGTAATCTTTTGGAAAAGTGGATTCCTGAAGGCAGAACAGGAGAAAAAAGAAAAGAGAAACATCCCTTCCAGAAAATGTTATTTTTGGAGACTCAATGATTTTTGTCACAAAATGTTCTGTTTCACATGGTCATGTGATTTTATATATAATATATGTATTATATATAATATATAATATCACTTAATTTAGACAAATTTAATCATCTAGTTTGATTAAGTTTCATAGTGCCTTTTTCACATGAATCAGCTTAAGTCTGCAATAAACAGTATTTCTTGTCTGTTAAATTGTTGTATCTTTGTGGCTACAAAGACAGTATTGAAATAAGAAAGTAATCTTGATTTTTGCCATTAGTTTGCTTTTCCTCTGCATACAAGGGAAAAAAAAATCTATTCATTTTTCACAAATGAAAAATTAAAATCTTAATAAAGGTGTTAGTGCCATTTATTGTAAATGTCCTCGCAAATCCTACTTCTGTGTGGTTGGTTGTGTGTCCATGTATGCTGTTACATTTAATATATATTCTTTATGCCTGTCTGCATAAGTATGGCCTTATTCAGAAATGGGTCAAGAAGTGATAAATCCCATTACCTGAAGGGATAAGCAGAATCATCTTGGGGTTTGGCTGGTTGGTTTGTGTCTTTTTTTCACAGTTTCTAAACTACTAATGAATTAACAACCAGGTACTCCTTGGGTTGTGTTTGCCCTTTAACTTTGGCTGAACTAACCATTATGATTTCTGTGTTACAGTCTGTGAAATCTGAGTGGAGTTGAGACAAATATTTCCCTGTTTGCTGGAATTTCCTTGGTGGTTTTAAGCACTCAGGGAGCTTCACCCTTATGCTCCTGTGCAGTTTTTGAATTTTCATTTTCTTGGCAGCCGTAAGAAATCGAAAGGAGATCTCATTTGGGGTTCTTCAAATGAAAACAAAATGTTTTCTTCAAAATAATCCATGGTTTTAACGCAAACAGTAGTAAAATGCAGCGTTTCATTCGAAATGTTTTCTCTGGGATTTGAGCAGTGAGGCTTATTTTTTCAATAGTAATATTTTAGAAGGATGTGATATGTCTTTGAGGAGGGAACAAAGCAGTTTTTAAAATGCCAAAATCAGTGCCTTATTAGACAATTGATAAGAGGGAGTAATTTACTATTTTGCTGCCATCAATCTGCCTTTTTAACTGGGTGGAGGGAGGGTGTTTCAGCAGCCTGTGTTCACTCAGCAGCTCTAGGCTTTCAAAGCACAAATCTTTTAACAGCAGCAAGGCATTCCTTCCCCTTCTTCAGGCTGCTTGTTCCCTTGGGACACCATGGGGAGAGCAAACCACTGTGAAACCACATTTAATTCAGGAAGAACACTTCTAGCCAATAGTGATGGGTGGAGCAGTTTACTGACCACCCAGCAATTCTAATGTTGAACAGGGCTTTGCTCAGACAAATGGTGATCTGTGAGATTTCATACAAACTTTTATTGCTCCAAAGCATTGAATTGTATAAAAACTGGTTGTTTTTTTGTATTGAGTGGGGTTAGGAAATAAGTGCATATATCTATGACTGGCGTGTGCAGAAATAAATGGTTTATGAAGCAGTAGATATATCCAAAATAATAATGATAATCTGAAATGTGCAGAGCTCTCAGTGTTCATCAGTGTTTGTGAGCTTCTCTTGTAACATCAGAATTTTGATAATTTAAGGGAACCAACAAAAGAATCCATGAATAATAGTAAGATAGTAAATAAATAGTAAGATGTAAATTCTTTCTAATTAGAAAAACTGTAAGTCACAGAATTTTTATTTTACTGTGGGAGTGAAGGCATTTTGAGTTTTCAGGTCATAGACAGAAGCAAGCAGTGAACACCCTGTTCAATTAGGGTATTTCCTTTGATAAAGGAAACATGATTATGAATGGGAACACAACTTTCTGGCCAAATTACCCTTTCATAGCAGCCTAGCTTTTTTACTGTGTTGAGTCTGGTGTCTAAACCAGCCCTGTTTAAGGATTGGTTCTGATGCAACAAAAGTATTTGAGGGAATACTTTTGAGATCAATCTCCTACCTCTACATAAAAGCACCAACATTATATATGAGAAGTGCAAATGAGAGGGAATCTATTGGTTCTGTGTTTAAATATTTCACAGACTTCAAATTTTTACTGCAGCTATGTCAACTTTTTGCTACTAACTGCCTTTGGCTTGCCTTTTTCTCTTTTCAGTTTCTGAGTTGCTTAGGTTGCAACTTTGGCCTCTAACAACTCCCTCAGTTTTCAGACCAAAATGAGTATCAGGATGTGACTCTGTGCTTCTACTCCTTGGTAATATTTGCAGAATAAAAGGGGAGATGAGTGAAAATAGGGAGCCTTCCTAGAAGATTCCTGGTGCCTGTAACAGCAGCAGCAAAGCTCAACCCACCCTGCTCCCATCCTTGTCGAGAACACTAACAACATTATTCTCTCTATTTCTGTGGCTGGAACAACAGCTTTTGCCTGCCTCAATGACATTACAGTTTTGACACAAGCCCTTAAAAAGTCAGAAGTGGGAGACAGGTGGCTGTGACTGTGGTTAGTGGAGGGAGGGAAGGGACATCTTAGAGCATAGGATGATGATGTTGATTATTTGACAGGGGAAATTCATCCTATTTATGTTCAGGGAAAAAAAACAACAAAATATTAAACTGAAATCAAGCACAAGTAAGGCTTCCTGACCTGTTCTTAATCTTTTGCTGAGGTTTGAAGGAAGGAGTTCTGAAGACCCAAGGATGTCAGGGCTCACTGCAGAGGCTGTGCTTGGAGAGGCCACACTTTCACACACGCCTCTAAAAGGTTTTTACCTCTAAGTTTGCTTATTTTTTTGCTTCCGTGGCAGCACACACAAGGAGAAAAGCTGCCCTGGTTTCAGTTGATGGTCACTCACAGAGCTGCTTTTACAGACATCTGGGGCAGTAGATGCTGGGAGAGCAGCAGATCAATACAGAGCATCAATAGTGTCAGCAGACCTTTGGACATGAAGCCCATAATTCAAAAGATCTATTACTGAACCTGAGGCTTCAGACAGCTTTACAGCTGTGATGACCTGAGAGTTTTATTTTGACAGATTCTGGAAGCAATATTAACATGAAGCATGAGTCTAAAACACTGTTCTTTTGGGCTTACACTGAAGGTGTATGATGAGGTAAAGCCAAAATGATGTCGTGTCCATTCAGGCTAAAAGGCTCTGCATGAGTCTTCTGAACCACAGCATCTTCCAGACTCATTTATTGCTTTACTCATGTCTTGAATGCTGGGAGAGGTGGTTTCCATTGCCACCCCACGTGCCCACTTACACAGCTTTGCATACTGTGTGGGGTAGGAAAAGGCATTTTTCTGATGGAGTTCTCATTGTAAATGCCTTTATGATTAAGTAGCTATTAAAGGAAAAATACACACCTGCTACTGTGCAAATGGAATAATTTTTTTGACACGCAATCAAAAACTGTCTAGTAAATTCAGGCTGCTCAGGCAGTGTCTTTTGCAACAATGTGAATTTGGCATCTTTGCAGCAATTTTGTACCCTGTCATGTTCAGCCAAGCTTCTGTTTACAGCCAGCTTGCCCTGTGACATTTTGTGGGCACAATGAATGATTCAGAAGTAACCTGCTTACTCTGGTCTGTGGTACAGAATAAGTGTTGATTCAATGGGCAATGGCCAGCAGGAAGGAGGAGACAGTAGATGAGAAACAACATTTGTGGATGTTTTTTTTCTCCCCCCAGCCAGTTCTCTAGAGGAATATGAACACATTTTCTGAGTAAACATGCAATGAAACTCTGAAATACATTTTTTTAAAAAGGCATGGAAGCAGGAACTAAATGGTCAAGTGCTCATATATAATTCTGCTTTCTGTCCAGTTTAGGCCAGACAACTCTTTGCTGTTCCTACTGGAATGGCAGGCCCTCCAGCTGAGGCACACCAGTGAAAGGAGGGAGAAATGTGCACCACTGAAGCTTTTCTTGTTACCAGCTGGCTCCCTGAAACAGGAGAGAGAAAAAAAAATCCCTTTTGCATCCATCTTGTGCTTGGAGACACAGCATCCCTGCTCTAGGACTGGGATTAGTGGAAGCAGTGGATGCCTGGAAAGAGAAGGGAGGGGAAATGCACATCACACCCCTTTATTAATCACAGGTGTTTGTTTAGCACCCCTCACAAGGACCTGTTTTATCTGGGAATTATGGTAAGTCTATGCAGTTTTGCACAATATACGTGGGACAGTTTGAAGTTTTCCACTGTAACCAATACCATGATGAGGTAATTATCAAAGTATGCACCTATTCACCTGCCAGTGGAAGGACTTGGGAAGAAAAAAGCAGAAGGAATATCAGCTGAAGGAGATTTTGAGGCTCCTGAGAGCAGCTGAGCTGCTGCCCTACACTCTGGTGCCCTGCCAGGTGACAGCAGCCCCAGGAATGAAATAAAAAGTGTCTGCAGGTGTGTTTGCTGTTTTGCTGACAGTGACTTCTCCACAGGTAAGCAATCCAGTGTGTTTACTTCCAGTTCAAGTCTGCTTTGTTTACATTGAGTACCATTGCTGCTAACTTCCAATGAGGTGACACAAAGCAACAGGTTACAAAAATGCCATCAAACATCCATTCTGACAGCATCCATGTCACAATACACAATGATGTACCGGCATTATACAAAGACCGAAAAAAAAAAAATATATAGCTAGTTATTTTGACTAGAACTGAAACAGACAGCAAAAAAAGAAAAGAGCCCCCCTCCCTGCCCCCAAAGGCCCTGCAGGAATCCATACTGACATTTTGGCAGCGTTGTAGCAACAAATTGATAATCAGCCCTTCACATGCCAAAACCTTGAATTCATAACATTGTAAATTCCTGGTTCAGGAAAAATAGTTACATCTATTAAAGCACTTTTTGTGGTTTGTTTTTTCTTTTTTTTCTTTCCACCCCTCCAACCTGAACCAGCTTCACATTTTTACACAGGGTTAATAATTACTAAAAATAATAAATGAGTGAGGGGTATAGGCACCATAGACTGCTCAGACAGTTAAATGCTATAGTAAATATGCTAAGATATCCCAGCTTGGAACTCAGCTGCCCTGTGATTAGATCCATCTAAAACAAGAGCCTGATCAGTGGCATTACTGAAAAAAGGTTGGCAAGAAGAGCAATCCCTCTGTTTAATTAGTGGCAGCCCAGTCAAGAACCAAACCCACCCCTTGTCTCAGCTGCCTGTTTCAGCTCTGGAAATTCTGCTTGTCAGTCCATTCCTCAGGTCTTGTGCTCCCCCCAGGCCCCACGTACATCAGTGCTGTAAGGAAACAGTCAAATCCATGGACCCAGCATCCCCCCACCCTCCCAGCCCCTTTTCACAATCTCCAGGTTTTCTTCATGTATGTTCATGCCTCGCTATTCACTAATGAGGTATTATTAATTACTAACAATGCCTGCTCTCCTAGGGGCAGACCAGTGACACATGAAGAAAGCTCTTCAGTCAACCATTAAAAAAATATTGCACTTACTTTAACCTTAAGCCCAACCTGCACAGAAAAAAAAAAAAAAGATAGAAATTAACTGAAAGTACCAAACAAAACCCCAACACTCTGGAGCAATCTATCTTATGCACTTATAGTGTCTTTTCCTTCATGTTGTTCAGCTGAATTTGGTCCAGTATTTAAAAAAAATGTCCAGAAATGAAACAGTTCAAAAGACACCGCAGGCTCGTTAAGGCTTTGTCTCCCCAGTGCTTCAGAAAGGTAAAAGTTTATTTCCTTCATTGTCCTTGCACTGCAGAGCAGTGGTCTCTCGTGGCACAACACCTGCCCATCCAAACCATCAACAGAAAAAAATCAGAAGCAAGGGAAGATGGGTGTGCTTCATGGTCTCACCTGCAAGCAAACAAACAGAATGCTTTAGAGAGAAGAAAAGGAAATAAATACATTTTTTAGCATTTGTTTACAGGCTGGGCCAGCAGTGCAGGCAGCTGGGTGCTGGGACTCAGATTAGACAGCAACCCACCTCAACAAGAGGGACAGGGAGGCAAACTGGGGCTGATTAACAGGGATGGTGCACACAATTAACCAAAAAAGGCACATGCACAACACCACAGACACACAGCAGAGGCTGGAGGTGCTTGGAAAGCACTTGTGTCAAAGTCTGCAGCTTCCTGTTCCACCCAAAAGGGAGTGTTAAGGTTATGGCTGGGTTATTGCTGCCACCTAATGAACCAAAGCATAGAGAGCAGTGACATGTCCCCACAGCTTGTCCCCACCAGCAAACCTCGTGGTCACAGCCACTTGTTCTGCTCAGCACAGGGGTCAGTGGGAAAGGGAGACCAACCCTTCACTTATGCTGCTGGTGGTACCAGTTTGACAGCCTGCTGGTTCTATGATTTTAGATTTATGAGAAAAATTTCCCACTGTTTCATGTCAGAGCTTTTTGGTTACCCACTCACTCTCCAGCAGAGCATCCCCAAGCCTCTGCTGGTCTTGGTAACCATGCAAAATTCTGTTTTTGAGAACGACTGAAGACATTAAGGCTCTTCCTCCCTGTAAGCTTTGCAAGACACATTAGGAAAAGTGGCTGGGAATGGTTAGATGGCTCCTCAGGGGTTTGGATTCTCTTTTTCTTTAACCATGAGTGAACCCATATATTCATACAGTGCCATGGAAAGGGTAGCAGCTTATTTACTGCGAGAGGCTGGATGGATTTTTCCCTCACTCTCCATGTGAACATGGGAGAGGAATAAGAAAAGCCCCAAACTGCCAGAAAATCTTCTGGAATAGGGATGTGAGGGGGTGGGCATGGCACAGGGCCAGGCTTGCCTGACTTACCACCTGTGACTCTGAACTAGGACTTGCTGACGTTCTCATATATGACATCACTGATGCAGAACTGCTGCTTCTTCTTTTGCCACATCAGCTGCACGCACTGGTGAATAAAAATGTACTGCTCCTAGAAGAAAAGACCAAATAAATGGGCCCATATATAAAATAAGTAAATTTTTTGCACCTCAGAAAACATGACAAAGACCCAGCTAGTGAAAGAGTTTGATGGGTCACAGTAACAGCCTGCACAGCTCCGTGTCTCCCAGCTCAGCCCCTCACAATGCACAGCTCCCAAAACAATAGTCCACAATTGTTATAGGGAGCAGAAGGGGAAGCATTAAATCCACCTGACACCATAATCTCTTCTTAATAACCTGAATGGTGATAGAAGAGTTGAATCTGAGTTAAAGTCGGTCTACTTTACATTGCCTAAAAAGAAATAAATTCCAAGAAAGGTATCTGAATGCTTTATGTGCAACAAATTGCACCCATGCCACATATGCACCTGAAATATATATTTTAATGAGGCTCATGTTCCTTAGTGTTTGACTTCTTTATCAATAAAAAGAAAACCCCTTTCTTTTGTTCAGAGTAGTTAATTTGGAGATCCTGGTTTCAATTCAGGATATCCCCCATTCTAAACCCCTTTTTGGGCCCATGTCATTTGGTTTTTCGAACTGCTCATTGAGACATTGCCAAGTTTCCAGCATACAGGACAATGTGAACTCAGGTGAGCTGTCAGTGGTTTCAGATTTTGTAAGGAAAAACTGTTTGGTGGCCTCTGTGACCAAGTGTCAGTGTCACTTGCTGACCTCTGAGGCCAGGCTTGGCCACTGCCTGTAGCAGCAGGAGCTCAGTAACTGCCCTTAACATCAGCCCCAGGCAGGGAATGAGGTTCTACATGAAAAAAAATCAAATATTGAAAAAATAAGAAGCTTACAAAACCCCACATCACCTCTGGAGTGGTAACAGTTGCAGCTGAAATCACTCAACCATCAGGATATTTTTCCTCTGGTGTTTCCACAAGGATCTGCCTTTGAATTAATACAGTGAATTGGGATGAAAAGTGGCAGTTTGATAGGAATGATCCAGAACAGACTGAAAATTACTTTTTTTTTTTTCATTTCCAGATGCTAGCTGTTGTCACTGCAGGTTTTCTTCCTCCTCTCCTCTCCCTGCCTCAAGATTTTGCTTTGCTCTTGATTCAACAAACTTTGGCAACAAACAATCTAGCCTGAAAACAGTGATGGTGGCACTTCCAACTGCATGGAGGTTGCCCACTTTTACTGTGTGTCTAACCAAGGAAGAGTACAGCAGGCATGAAATATGAAATCTTGCCCTCATTACTAAAGGAACTGGAAAGGTTTAGATGCATAAAATCCGCTTTGAAAGAAGAGTTTGTGATTTTTTTCCCCCCAGTATATATTGTCTATATATTCTTCTCTTAAAACCAGAAAAAAATAACTGCCCAGTAGATATTTGGGTAGGAAGAGGGGCAAGGAGGATGTGTGGCAGACTCACAATCCTTCTGTTTTGCTTGTTTGGAATTCCATTGTGTACTGAACTCCTGTGCTTGGCTGGATGATACCAGTGATACTTGAACAAGGCTGCCTGATACTGATATCATTTCATGAGCCATTAATCCCCTCAGCAAGCCCAGCTCTTTACAGTGTGGTTTGAAATTTTCATATGTTAATCTCTTCTAATGCACTGTTTGCATATTCATTTCACAGAAGGTGAGAATAACTCATTTCCTCTGGCAGACTGTGAGATTGCAGATATATCACGAAACCCACCTGTGCAGCAGATTAAATAATGTGACAATATCACAATAAAGATGAGAAGTTGATCATATGGATTCGTGGTGATTTTGACAAGCGTTTGGGGGAACAACAGTGCTGAAGAGGGGTATGAAATGGGCACAGCAATACTGCCACAGTGCTGGAGTGAACAGGCCTTACCTCTGTCTGCACCATGGACATTCTGTAGGACCTCATGTCCGACACCAGGCCCAAAATGTCCACGAACTCGTGGTCACGGATGTGCTGCAGGAGCCGGTCCAGGGCTATGAACGTTCCCGTCCGTCCCACGCCAGCACTGCAACACACACAGACATGATCCCACTCCTCCTCTTCTGGGGGGGACACAGAGCAAAAGGCAGCAGCCCTGCAGCTGTACCAGTCAGATACAGCTCATCTGAGGTCAGGCTGCTTGATCTGTGGGATTTACCAGCACACAACCCATCATCCACTGGTTGGGCAGAGTGGATGTGTTGGATCTCAAAAATCTGAAGTTTTTGAGCTTTCTGTGCTTCCAAGCAGAAGACCCCTGGGAAAACACTGCTCTAGACATGAAACCTTGAAAAAAGCTTTTAAATATGAATAATGAGTTATAAATCACAAATTTGTAGTGGGTTAGATGTGTGTATTTTCACTGGGTGATGGGTTTTAAATTTAAAGTTTTTATAGTATAGTAGTAGATATAAAACATGATAGAGAATTTTGAGTAGGGTCTTTTTCTTTGTTCATCTTCTTGTTCTCCGTCTTCTTCACGAAACTCAAGTAGTAGTTTTTGATTAGTCAATCAAATGTCACTCTAAAGCTCGTAGAAATCTATTATTAAGTCAAAAGACTAAATAATGTAAGTGCTAAACTTTTATTGGTTTGTTACCTTTAAAAGGCCTTGAAGCAGGCTCAGCTGGAGCCATTTTTCCCACTTCTAGCAAAGAGCTAGAGATGCTATCGTACTTTCTGTAATTTCTAATAAAATATAATAAACATCCAAGCCCAAACACGAAAATAATCTCAATCGCCTTTCTATTAATCCTAGCTCTAAAAAAAACCCAAACAAAACTAATGACAAACCACTAATAAATAGCACAAAGCCCAACATACACCCCCACACGGATGTGCACACACGGAATGTGCACACAGCTTCATCCACCCTCATCTCTCTGCTCTTCCTGCTGTCACTGCTCCCCTCACAGAGCTCAGGAGAGAACCCCAGGGGCTGGACCAGAGCTCCAGAAACCTGCCCAGGAGCCCTGGATGCCCAAGGACAGCGGGGTCACACCTGCAGGACTCAGCTCCGCTGCTCTCCACACTGCAAAGCTCTCTTGGCTTGCACTGCTGCAGTTTGTCCTCAAAGGACAAACCACCCACAAGAGCCTGCACTCCAGCACTTCTGCCTTAGGAGCACGAGACAGAAATAGCCACCACTTAGCCAAAAATCTTCATTTTCCCCAAAGGGAAGCTTAGCAACTAGAAAAAATACACACTGCTTTCATTTAGAGATTCTCGCGTGTGTACAAATCTTTGCATTGTAATTTCACATGGGATGTTTAAGTCAGATTTCACTGAGTGTGATGTTAGAGGTTTTACAGGGTTTTTCTTTCTTTTGTTTTGTCATACTTTTTCTGAAAAGCCTTCAAAGTGTTTGCTATAATGTTTAGCCAGTTCATCTCAACACAGTTCAACACAACTGTCACAAAACAGGCTTCTATTTTGGCTTTTTTTGTGCAAATTTCTCAAATATGATGAATACGATGGAACTTCTGGTGTGTTAATTGGACATATTAACTGATAAATTCATTCTGTGCCTTTTTAACTCTGAGAACAATTGCTGCAGGAGTTGATCAACACAATCTTTCTTTGCCTCCCCCCCTCCAAGAATTTTGTAGCATTGTTACTTTTAATCTATGTGGTCTAAGATGCACAGTATAGTCTAAAAATACTATCTGAAAATATCCCTCTTTGCTGCCAGAAGAATCCCCACTGAAAAAAAGAAAATACTACAGCTGTTGCCCAGCTCTCTGATACTTGCTTCTGTTCCTTCCCAGAACAAGTAAGCAGTAAATATAGGGTTTGATTTCATAATATTACATATAAATCTCTCCCCTGGCTTATTGAGCACTTTTTTTTATACTAAGACTCACAGAACAACATCCTCTACGAATTTCTCCATGAGGTTACAGGGGAGAGCTGCATAACACAATAACACCAGAGAGAACCATCTTCAGCCACCAGGTGAGCAGAACCCCAAAACCTCTGCTTCTCGTGGTTTCCCCACCTATTTAATGTTCCCACCTCATTCTTCTCCTTCTCCTTGAAGCATTTACCTGCAGTGTATGACCACGGGGCCTTTAGTCTTTGCTGATTTCTGCCTGACCATCTGCACAAACTGGAGGATGCTCTCGGCAGCGTTGGTGGTGGGGACGCCGTGGTCTGGCCAGGCAGTGTAATTAAAATGCATCACATCCTGCACCTCATCAGCCTGGGGGCAGAAGCAGAACAGCAGCATGTTCATGGGGTTTGAACAGTGTCATCACACTCAGTCACACACAGGGCTTTTCTGTCCTTTTGTGGTTTTCTTTTTGTTCCCCCACACACAGCCTGAAAGACTGAAGCCAGCCAAAAAGCTGGCAAAGAACAAACAAGCTATTTAATTACAAAGTGTGGGGGGGATATCAGGCCAGCATCATCAAAATAGTATGAACTTCCTGTTTCTGGGTTTGGGATTTGCTTTTTGCTTTTGTCCCTGTGGTAGTTCCAACTTATTTTGCTTTTAAATCAAGAGCTGTTGGATTTTTCAGCTCTGGGATTTTTTCCTCTTTTTATTCCATTCGCTCTCCTTTTCTCATTTTGCCACAGATAAAGAACAACACTGTTGGAAAACAGTCAAGCCTGGACTCTTGAGGGATTTTCTTTCCAAGTTTTAAAGAAAAAAAAACAAAAAAACAAAGGTAAGAAAAAAACATTACCAGAGGAAACATTTAGGGAAAAAGCTCCTTATTAAAAACAAAACAAAAAACAAAGCAAAACAAAAACACAAAACAAAAAAAAACCCAAACCAAACCAACAACAACAAAAAAACAAAAACCAAAAAAACAAACAAACAAAAAAATAATTTAAAACATTTCTAATGCTAAAAATTCTACTGGCTTTAGATGATGTAAGATCCTCAACATAACACATAAGGTCCTGGGTCAGTGGTGACTTGCCAGTGCACAGCTTTTTCCACATCCCCTTCATATCCCTAAATATTCCTTCATGAGATGGGGCTGGCAATGAGCTGATGCAGGAAACAAAGGTGAAAAAGGAAATGCCTGAAAGTCTGGGGGGCTTTCATTTGGACTCCACACACTCTCACATTTGTTTCAATATTTTATAGGTAGACATGATTATTGGAAAATTGCCCTTTTGAAAAACATTTCCAATTCTTCCATTGGTATTTTCACGTTTTGAATAATTTATAGCAAGAAAGTTTGCTTGAGATATAGAAAAGAAGAAATTCACACATTTGTTGTCAGTAATTATTGGTACCACAGAAGCGTGCAGAGCTCTGGAACTACTTTTGTTTCACTTTGCCGAGAAATTCAGAGACAACAATTTAAGGGGAAAGTTTTGAAGCGAGGGTAAGGACATGGATCTCTCTTAGATGCTTTCTGCTGAATGGCAGAAATGGACAAAAATCAAAGCAAAGGCTGTGCTGAAACCCTCGCAGTCCTTGGGCAGTGTCTGACTCACGTAGCTGATTCGGAAGCTGCGATACACCCAGTCCGTGTGCTCCTCCTCACTCAGCATCTCCACTGTGATATCCCCATAGGCTACAGGGTCTTCTGTAAAAGGCCAGTAATGGTCACATTTCACCTGGAACAGAGGGAAACATGGGCAGATTTGTGTTTACAGAGAGATACACACACACAGAGAAGCACACACAAAAGGACACAGAGCCTCAGCTTCAGCAATGCCTACAGCACTGTTCACTTGCTGCTGCAATAAGAGGTAATTTATCCTGCAATGACTTCTAGTCTGAACATTCTCATTTAATTGTGGCATCAGTTGTGTATTAGTTTTCAGAAGGGCAGCTTTAGTGCAGTGAAGAATAGGAAAAGACTGCCTTTATTCTTCCTGGTATAATAGGTCTAAATGGAGCAAAACACTGGGAAAGAGAATGTCCATATAAACCCCCCAAATTATGTTCCAAATATATCTATTACAGTATCAAGGGAAAATGCAAATATGGAACTTGTATTTTATAATTATTTAAACTTGAAGGTGCAGAGTCACAGAAGGCCTGAGGTTGGAAGGGACCCCTGGAGCTCATCCTGTTCAAGCCCCTCTCCTCTCGAGCAGTGTCACCTAGAGCCAGCTCTAGACCATGTCCAGGTGACTTTGGAATATCTCCACGGATGGAGACTCCACAGGCTCTGGGCAACCTGTCCCAGTGCACAGTCCCCCTCACAGTAAATGAGTGTCTCCTGACTTCAGAAGGAATTTAATGTGGTTTTTTAATTTGTGCACATCACCTCTTGACTTGTCACTGGGCAAGGTACCACTAAAGGAGTCCCTCATCTCCATTCCCTCCCATCAGCTATTTGTACACAGTTACAAGGTCCCTGGAGCCTTTTTTTTTCCAGGATGAAGAGTTTCAGCTCTCTCAGTCTCTCCTCATGTAAGAGGAGAGGTTTCATAGTAAGGTCAGGGGAGGTAAAAGGGCAGAAAAGGTCAAAGAAGGTCAGGGGTCATCAAAGAAGTTCACAGAGGGTTGGGGAAGGTTAAAGAAAGTCAGGGAAAGTCAACATCCAAGCAGGTCAAAGCAGGTCAGGGAAGGTCAGAGAAGGTCAAGGAAAATCAGGGAAAGTTGAAGAAGGTCAGGGAGAGTCAAAGAATGGCGAAGGAGGTCAGGAAATGTCAATGCAGGTCAAAGAAGATCAAAAAAGGTCAGAAAAGGTAAGAAGGAGTCAAAGAAGGTCAGGGAAGGTCATAAAAGGTCAAAGAAGGTCAGAAAAAGTTGAAGGTCAGGAAAAGTCCAAGAAGGTGCAGCAAATCAGGGAAGGTCCAAGAAGGTCCAGGTCAAAGGAGGAGAGGGAACATCAGGGGATGTCAAGGAAGGTCCTGAAATGGGAAGGCAGGTGCCATTCCAGGGCAGCATCCATTGTGATGCTGCCCTGTGACCAGGAACAATGCAAAGACATTCACTCAGCATAAAAGAGCTCTTTTTCAGAGATCCTTTTCTTTTACACCACATAAAAGATTTTGTTACATACCCGTCTTTTCTCATTGCACTGAGTGAGCATAACAATAATTTGTGATTTTTGCTGGAGAACCATCTTCCAAAAATCATTCCTAGTTTCTGGCAATGGTCCTTGGGTTGCAATGTATTCCTGGGGTGAATTATAACCCTAAAAGACAAAGATATAGGTCTTGCTTACCAACATGGTTACTGCTTTGGCATATGTATTTTTCATATTTTTTTTTTAACTTGCTCAAGTTCAATTTGTACTTCTAAAAGTGATTTCTAATATAAATAAATTAACTTCTTGCGTTTATTTTGTGATGACAACTTTGGCTAGATTCTGATGCTCCCAGAGTATGAGCAATCTAAAGTGAAGAAGATGAAGCTATTACCACACAAATCATTTGCCCAGAGAGCAGAAAAGACAACATTAAAAAAGCAAGTGATAAGAGCCCTAAAAGAAAGCTGCAGCTCCTTCCAGATTATGTAATTTTAGGGTTTGTTTAGTGATAGGCATAAAACCAGTTACAGATGTCCAGTCTGCTCATCCCGAGCAGTGCTTGTGGTGATTTTCAGTCACTGGCGTCAATGGAACAGAATTATATGCACATTTTTATGCCATAAGGCCTTAAATTAATAAAGCATTAATTAGAATTCTGCTTAAAATAATAGAGAAGATGCTGAGTCAATGCTCTTAACAGATGCTAAGATGCTTTATATGCATGTATTCCCTTTCCTATACCTATCAACATGATTTTAGTTGGAAAGATTCCTTTCTCCTCTCCAAAATCAAAAGACTGTTATTAAGACTATAATAAAAGACCACAGAATGACCCTTTTGGCATCTGCTATAACCATATTTTCTGAGATTGTATCATCAAAATTGCATTTGGGAAATTATTTTATAGTCCTAGCAAGAGCAAAAAATACATCCAACACACAGCATGATCCCATGCAAATTGGACAATTTCTGTGCCACCACTGCACGTGGACCACAAAATTATTTGTGATTTGGGAGCACTTTGCACAAATGGCTTCCTCCAGACATCTCTGCAAATCATCTTAACCCCAGTTTTTGCACCACACACAATTTGCAGCTTGTTCTGCATGGGTTATGTCTGACCTAAGTGACAAATCCCTGTTAGCACAGGGACAGACCACCCCTGGTTTCTGTGTTTGGAGGCAGGGAATCGGTGGAGAACTCGTTATCAGAAAAAAACCAGCATTAACATCACGTGTTTATCCCAGCTTCCATGGTCAGCACTGTGCTGTAAGCAGAACTAAAGAGATGCAGAGCAGAAATGAACAGCTGAAAGGCACAGCTGCTTAAGGTCCTGTTATCCACAACCCCGTGGGACAGAAGTTTCCTGAGCTGTGAATCCTGGAATGTTTTGCTTTTGTTTTTCTTTCCTGATTCTCTGCTAGCTCAGCGTGCAGTGTGGGTGCCCGAGTTCGTGCTCTGGCCACAGAGAAGCCAAGCACAGGCACCTGGCTCAGCACTGCACACTTGGGCCATGCCCAAGGGACACAGAAGTGGCTCCACTGACTCATCCAAGGGCTCCTCCTTTCTCCGTGACACTGGCCCAGCTCTCTCCAGCACAGCCAGGGCCAGCTCTACCTACAGCCAGATTGCAGAAATGCTCATTTCTGTGGTCCCCAAGGGAAAGGTCTCTTCCTAAAGTGCTGCAGTGCCTCCTTTTTCATGTCCTCTGGGTTTTGCACTCCATCCCTCACTGAGCCACAGCACAGAGCCCACCAGAGGGGCAAACCCTTTGTGGCAGTGGCAGGGATGAGCTTAAGTGACTGCCTGAGCTCAGGGGAGAGTGCAGAGAGCTGAAGAGATTCCAGCCAACCCCCATTGTCAAAATATTTGCCCAAAGTGCTCTGTGTGCACTTTAATTATCCCAAAACCGTGGGTGCTACCCCCAGTAAGTGGCTGCTCTCTGCCAGGTGCAGGGGAAGCACCAGAGAGGAGGCAGAAAGCAGAAGTTCTCTCCACACACCATCTGGGCTGTGTGCATTTTGTGCATTTGGAGCGTCTGGCTTAGCTCTGGTTTTCCATGTGCAGCGGAAATCTAGAAAAATTTTTCATTTGAATATTTATGTTTTACCTCGCTATCTTAAAAGGCCACTGAATCATTTTAACATTTCCTGCTCGTTTCCCTACCAGTCCAATCAAAGTTTCACAAAGATTCACAGCTACTGTAGCAAAATTTGCCAGAAATTTTCCCCCTCCACCTCTTTTTTTAT